>JAPYYD010004105.1:0-13424 GCA_028551405.1 Uromys caudimaculatus | reverse complement strand
AAATTCCAACTCAATTCTTCATAGACTTAGAAAGAGCAATTCTCAAATTCATTTGGAACAACAAAAAACCCAGGATAGCAAAAGGTATCCTTAACAACAAAAGAACTTCTGGTGGAATCAGCATCCCTGACCTCAAGCTGTACTACAGAGCAGTAGTGATAAAAACTGCATGGTATTGGTACAGGGACAGGCAGGTAGATCAATGGAATAGAATTGAGGACCCAGAAATGAACCCACACACCTATGGTCACTTGATATTTGACAAAGGAGCTAAAACCAATCAGTGGAAAAAAGACAGCATGTTCAACAAATGGTGCTAGTTCAACTGGCGGTCTACATGTAGAAGAATGCAAATTGATCCATTCCTATCTCCTTATACAAAGCTCAAGTCCAAGTGGATCAAGGACCTCCACATAAAACCAGTTACACTGAATCTAATAGAAGAGAAAGTGGGGAAAACTCTCGAACACCTGGGTATGGGGGAAAAGTTCCTGAACAGAACACCAATGGCTTATGCTCTAAGATCAATAATAGACAAATGGGACCTCATGAAATTACAAAGTTTCTGTAAGACAAAGGACACTGTCAATAGGACAAAATGGCAACCAACAGATTGGGAAAAGATCTTAACCAATCCTATGTCCGATAGAGGGCTAATATCCAATATACACAAAGAACTCAAGAAGTTAGACTCCAAATAACCAAATAACCCCATCAAAAAATGGGGAACAGAGCCAAATAGAGAATTCTCAACTGAGGAAATTCGCAGGGCTGAGAAACACCTAAAGAAATGTTCAACATCCCTAGTCATCAGGGAAATGCAAATCAAAATATGTCTGAGATTCCACCTCACACCAGTGAGAATGGCTAAGATCAAAAACTCAGGTGATAGCAGATGCTGGCGAGGATGTGGAGAAAGAAGAACACTCCTCCATTGTGGGAGGAGCAAGCTGGTACAACCACTCTGGAAGTCAGTTTGGCGGACCCTCAGAAAAATGGACATAATACTACCTGAGGACCCAGCTATACCGCTCCTGGGCATATACCCAGAAGATGCTCCAACATGTAATAAAGACACATGCTCCACTATGTTCATAGCAGTCATATTTATAATAGCCAGAAGCTGGAAATAACCCAGATATCCCTCATCAGAGGAATGGATACAGAAAATGTGGTACATCTACACAATGGAGTACTACTCAGCTATTAAAAACAATGACTTCATGAAATTTGCAGGCAAATGGATGGAACTTGAAAATATCATCCTGAGCCAGGTAACTCAGTCACAAAAGAAGCAACATGGTATGTACTCACTGATAAGCGAATATTAGCCCAAAGTTCAGAATGCCCAAGTTTCACTTAACAGTAACTGCCGGACTGAGAGTGAGGTCCCAGATGGAGGAGTTGGAGGAAGGTCTGAACGAGCTGAGGGAATTTGCAGTCCCATGGAGGGAGCAATAGCGTCAACAGGCCTGAACCCTCCCCCCGATCATCCTGGAGTTTGGACCACCAACCAAAGAATACACACATATGGACTCATGGTTTGGACCACATATGTGGCAGAGGATGACCTCGATGGCCATCAGGGAGAGAGGAGATGCCCTTGGGCCTGAAGGTGTTAGAGTCCCCAGTATAGGGGAATGACAAGGCGGGAATATGGGGATGGGTGGGCGGGTGGGTGTGAGGTGGAATTCCCTCATAGAGGTGGGTTGGGGAGGGGATAGGGGGTTTCTAAAGAGGAGACCCAGAAAAGGGGAAACATTGGAAATGTAAATAAAGTATCAAAAATAAAAAAAAAATTTAAAAAAATTTTGTTTCTTTGACAGAATTTAATGTAAGTTGTATTGATTGTACACCTTTTAATTGTGGTAGAGTGTTGAAATCTGGCATGTCTGTTTTGGTGGTCTATCAACTAGCCTTTTTTTTTATTGCCTGTGAGCTTTACAGGACCTTGGTATTCTAAAAACGGCTTACAAATACTGGATGAAGTGAGTCAGCTTCTAAAACAAATGCAAGAGTGTAGTGGGTTGATTATTACCAATATAGCAGCTTTAATTACATTAATGGCTAGCACTACTGCTTCTACAATTGTTTTGACACAAGAAGTTAAGACAGCTACCTTTGTTAATCATTTAGCAACAAATGTTACTAATGTTCTGAATATTCAGAGGATTTAGATTCGCTTTAAAACAGCAGATTGACTCCGTGGCATCCCGACCTTTACAAATTCATTATCACTGCCTCGATCTACTTGATCATGGAATTATGGTTCCCGATGTCAATGATTCTCCTTTAGGAGCTGCATAAAACTCAGATTTATGCACACCTGCTCATGAGCCACATGGGCATCAGCAGGGGTACGAGGCTAAGCATCACAAGGGGAGGACCTTGTATTCTGTCTCTGAGTCCCCTGAGGAGCAACCCTGATTGCACAGAGGTCGGTGTGTAGAAGGTGTCCTCTAACAAGTGGAGCCTTGACCCTTTCCTCTCCTCTGCAAAAAACACCACTTGACATAATAGTCATAAAGAGGATGAGGTCCCTACTCCCCCCCTCTGAATAAGGCTCCCCTATTTCTAAACAGGTTCCTTGCTATTTGGCTTATTTCTTAAAACAAAAAGGGAGGAGATGTTGGAGACCAACAGGCTTTTGCTTGATTAGTAGGCCTGCATGCCCCGGGCTTCACAGCAATCATTCCTTTGATCCTTCCCCACTCCCACTGCTTCCTGCAGTGTTAAGACATCCTGTTTGAAGTAGTCTGTGACTTCAAAATATCTTGTGATACCCTGCTATCCTGCTTTGCAGCAATGTGTGACATTTGGCTATGATAAAGGAACTCTGGGAATCTCCCTACCTCTGTCACTTCCCGCCTCAAGTGCTTTATATACTGGCTCAGAAATAAAGTTCTTTGGAGTTTGATCGGATTACCGTCTTGTTCCCAAGGTATCTCTTGTCTCCTGTCTCTTTCTCAGTTTGACAGTTCCTTCCTTGGACCCTTGTTGAACGTCCCGTGGTCCAGGGCAGAATTTCTCCTTCAATAAGTTATGCTTGTCTCCCTCATGAAGAATGAGGTATAGGTAAAATGGCTTGGCAGCCAGTAGTTCATGCACCTAGGAAGGATGATGCCAGGAAATAAAGCTAATTAAGAAAATAATTAGTACCCCTTCTGGTTTCCCCAAAGAAACAGAGGCAGAAAAGGCTCACTCTTTTTCCTCCTAAAGCTATAGTCAAGAGTTGATGTTGTCCTTCAAAGGTTACTGTACTGGCTGGTTTTGTGTGTCAACTTGACACAAGCTGGAGTTATCAGAGAGAAAGGAGTTTCAGTTGAGAAAATGCCTCCATGAGATCCAGCAGTAAGGCATTTTCTCAATTAGTGATTAAGGGGGGAGGGCCCCTTGTGAGTGGTACCATCTGTGGGCTGGTAGTCTTGGGTTCTATAAGAAAGCAAGCTGAGCAAGCCAGGAGAAGAAGCAAGCAAGCCAGTAAGAAACATCCCTCCACGGCCTCTGCATCAGCTCCTGCTTCCTGACCTGCTTGAGTTCCAGTCCTGACTTCCTTTAGTGATGAACAGCAATGTGAAAGTGTAAGCTAAATAAACTCTTTACTCTCCAACTTGCTTCTTGGTCATGTTTGTGCAGGAATAGAAACCCTAAGAGTTATCCATGCTGCTGTTGTAACAAATATTCCTGTTGAGGATTACAATATAAAGAAACAATTCAGATGAGTGTGAGTGCCTGTACACAACCTGATAACTAATTTTGTTGTCAGTCGCCTTCCTCAGAAATACTGAGGCAATTCCTCAAAGCATTCTGAAGTAAGAACGAGATCAGCACTAAACTGTAACTTTCATTTGGACATTATTGTATGTCAGTTATACCATGACAGTAGGTCGTACAGTAAGGAGGAGATTGGCCTGAGCTAAGGCAAATCCATGGATGAAAGTCAGGGATCTATCAGTCTACCTACAGAGAAGCAGACAGTAAAGATCTCCAGCTTATCTGATGCTCTCCATGCCTTTGTTACTCAATCACAGTCCACTGAAGTCATCTTGGAAAAGAGAACCATGCTATAGAGACACAAAAGGGGCCCATTCCCAAAGCAGGGGCCCCTAAGATAACAAACCAAAGTGTCTTTGAGCTGTTACTTCATTCAACACTTTCTGTAATTCTGCAACTAGGATTCCATAGTCTACATTTCCCTCTTTTCCTTGCTGGTCATTTTTCAGAGCAGGGGCATGGAGACTGGGAGGTAGGAAGGAGATATGAGGGTCTCTGCTGTTGATTCTGGTTTCCTCTATCACTGATGCTGCTGCTGCTGCCGCCACCACCATCAGCATCACCACCACCACCACCACCATCACCATCACCACCATCATCACCATCTGGCTCAGATAGTTTGAAACTCCCAATACTCCCAGTATCTGCCTCATGATACCACCACATAAATCTGCGATGGCTACACATGGCCCTCCCTTGTGTGCCCAAGTCTGACAACACTACCATCTCCCATTTGTTCTTCCTGTTCTAAGGCCAATAGTTATTCTCTCCATTTGCTACGTTTTCTCTTCTACCTCCTAATAACTGTGCATCTTTTTCCTTACAGCGAGCTCCCATTTTGATTTCCATTTTCCTGACTGGAACCTAACTCATTTCACATGCGTCTTCTCCAAGCAGTCAATTAAAATAAATTTCAGTGATCTTGTAAAGACCAACTATTTTCAAGGAAATGACACTATCATTTGGGAAAACAAAGATGGGAGCCATCTCTATGGGGCACAATTATCTGGTGCCTCGGGATTAAGATAAGTTTCCTTTTGGGAGAGTTTTCAGAGAGTCGAGTTTATGCCACGGTTTCCTCTTTGACTCCTACATTATTAACTTATCTGGAAGAGTCCAAAGGCAATGGTTTGTTGAAGGTGCAACTGGATTTTTTACTTGAAAACAAACTCACTCAGGAAGCTGATGGTTACAACTTTATCACAGAGCCACTATTGACCCAAGGATTCATTTACTCACTTTCAGGCAATTCTAAAACCCTCATGTGATTGGCACTGCTCCAGGCATGGCCTGTTGATCTGCAGAGGCAGAAACTTGCCCTTCTGTGTGTCTCATAACACCCCTCACCTAAGGCCTTGGTAGAGAAGGGATGACTTCTGTATTAGTTTCCCCTAAAATAGATCTGGAATCTAAAGGTTATTGCTTACCATATAGCTAGTTAGATGTGGTAGGTTCTATTTATTAATTACTTACTACAGGCTAATGTTACTTGTGGTTTTTTATTACATTAATGCTCATAAATAACCAGCATTTGACAGATGAGAGGGGTCTATCTTACATATCTTACATGAGCAATTGCAGACCTAAGGCTCCATGGGGGATGCGTTCTTGCAGATATAAGATCTGTCCAATAATTAAAAACTCTTTATAATAACAGAAGTGACTTATTCCTCTTAAAACCTTGAGTTGGATTGCAGAGGGTTGACAATTTCTTGGCATTAGAAGGAGAGACGATATTAAAAGCAGATCAGCTTGGGAGTTGTTCTATATATTCTGGTAAGGGATGAGCATACATAGAACGGGCTGGAGAATCTGTGTTTCATTGTGAGGGACACAGAACACAGCTCTGGAGTAGTGTAAGAGACTATCGATCACAGCCAGGAGTGGGAGCTCATACCCTTATCTAGCATTTGGGAGGCAGAAGCAGTGGATCTTGGACCAGGAATTCAAGGCTATCCTGGTCTGTTAGTGAGTTCCAGGACAGCCAGAGTTACACTGTGAGACCCTGTGTCAAAGAAAAAAAAGGAAAAGAAAATATCTATCCCATTTCTTTTGACTCCTTCTTGACATTTTGATGTGTGGCTATAATATATTTGAGCAGTATTAAATGACTACAGTAGAATGATTGTATCATTGAACCTAACTTATAGAATTGCCCTGTCATCAAGATATTTTCTATTCATCTCACAGAGCTTGCCTATCCTGGGCTGACCTGCCCTCACCCTTGCCTGAGTATGGTCATGTGACTTGCTTTGGGTTGAACGCTATCGATATCTACAGCCCAACAAGTTGAACAAACATGAACAGAAGTGATGATAGAGTGTGTGCGTAGTTAGGTTTGTGCTCTCTCCTGACCTCTGCCATAGCTGTAGAGACAGGCCTGTTGAAGGAGGAAGGACTTGTAGCTCAGTTACTTCATCCTATCTTCATATCATCTTTCACCCAGGTAGTCAGTCAGACAGAGGGCGAGTGTCACCAGATGAAAAAAGCTTCTAGTTTAAACAGTCTGCAAAGTTGCTCACAAACATTTATTTCTTTATTTTGAGACAAGATCTCACTGGGCAGTCCTGGCTGGCCTGGAACTTGCTGTGTAGACCAGGTTTGCTTCAGTCTCTCAGAGATCTGCCTGGTTTTGCCTCCTAAATGCTAGGATTAAAAGTGTGTATTACCACACCCAGATTAAGGAGCTCACTGTTTTACTCATGCCCTAATGAATGCTTGATGTTTGAAGTCACCAAGTATTGGCATGGGTTAGGATACATCATTGCTATGGCAGTAAGTAACTTGTAACATACATTATTTATAAATAAACAAATGTATACGTATTTTGGGGTTGTATTCAATTTATTGGCAAAATTTATATATGATTAATAAAATATTTGTGGCCCAGTCACTTTTAAGATCCCATTTCTTTATTTTTATTGACATTTTTTAATTAGCATGTTAAAATTCCACTTCTCAGATTCTCAGTCTGTCTAGTCATGTGGATTTAAGTGAATTTCTTCTCATGGTTCAAACTTGATCTCAGTGTCATCTCATCTCCAAATTGGCGTTTCTGCTACACCACCAAAAAGGGACTCTCCCATCTCAGTGCTCCCTCTCCTGCTATCCCGTGTGTTTTCCCTCACTGATAACAGGAATTATTGTTTCTGTCTGCACTGAAATACAAGCACCATGATGAAAAGATACCCCTGGGCATCATTTGATGCTTAGTGTTTAAGGTATGACCTGGCACACTGCAGACCCTCGGTGAAGAAGATGGACCTTTGTAGGTTATTCAGAACATTGATCCTAATAGTCGGCCTCCTCTTACGTTATAGCTACATTTAAGAAGCAGGGCACTTTGTGTATATCATTTCATGCTGTTCTTTCGTCCTTGATCCTGATAATACAATGCATAAGTACACAGCAGGCAAGATAATCAAAGTACCAAGAAGAGCTGAGTTCATAGCAGTTCTGAGGAATGCCACGGGCCTAGACTAATCAAGGAAGTTGCTACTGCTGTGCTCTTACTTTTGCCCAGGAAGAAATCACAAGTTATCAGTCACTTGTGTACCTCATAAAGGTTTGTTGTTGTTGTTTTAAATTTTATTTATGTATATGAGTACACTGTAGCTGTCCTCAGACACACCAGAAGAGGGCATCAGATCCCATTACAGATGGTTGTAAGCCACCATGTGGTTGCTGGGATTTGAACTCAGGACCTCTGGAAGAGCAGTCAGTGCTCTTAACCACTGAGCCATCTCTCCAGCCCCCCATAAAGATTTGTATTGTAGACATCCAAGAATAAAATGGAAAAAGATCATTGGTATTGGGTAAGGTTGGTAAATGGGGAAGTCAGAATATATGAGACTTAGGGTGTCAAAATAGTGTTTGATAAAGATACGACCTCTACACCCTCCAACTCCTCACATTGGTTAAAACAATAATAGGTAAACTATTTAACAAGTAGAAAAACAAATGGTGGTTTAACTTTTATTTTAAATTTATCTTTAAAAACGCACTGATTTTGAATAAAAATGAATTCTTTAACCAAAAAAAAAAAAAAAAGACCTTTTAGTTTTCCTTAATCAGTATAGGAAATTAAGTGACCAATGGGCATGAACATCAGAACTGTTTTTAAAGGTAAAACATTCAGTATTAACAGGACTAATAAAAATATTTATATTAGCATAGTTAACATGACATAAATACTGAGGGTTAAAACTCGTTGAAGGTCCCATAATGCTGCTGCCTATACATGATGGCCTTTAAAGCTCTCTGGAGGAATAAAACTTCCACTTTAAAACTCTGTGTACAGCATCAGCATGTGCACTTACGGTTTGCTTTCCCACTTTCAGCACCTCCAAAGTCATTTGCTGGGGACAAATCATCCTCCGTGAACTCCGTCTGTCATGTGGCTTATCACTATGGAGATGACCTTTCATCTCTTGGGATATCAGATGGAATGATCAGAGCAGCAGCCAGCGACAAGCCTGTTCAGGAGAGCCTGATTGCTCACCTGCCATTGAGGAAAGTTCAACTTACTTTAAGCGTGGAAAGGAAGGAAAATCATTGAACTGTAGGGAACATCAAGTCCGTCTTCCTCTTCTCCAGACATGGGAATGAGGAAAGGGAATGATGGGATGAAATCTCACATTAATTGCCCAGAATCATGGTTAATTGTTGGAATATTGGAGGCTAGCCCCTTCTAAGTTTCCCATCACGGTACAGTGCTCTGTCAGTAGCCCTGGGGCTAGTTTATCTCAGAATTTTATACCAGACTACGTGCTGACATCCTCAATGATGTTGTAAATAACTGCCCTTTTCATTTTTGCTTGATGTCTTTAAAGGCTTCACCATTGGCTTTAAAGAAGAAAAACCAAGGATCTATTCAATTACTCACTGCTCTGAGATGAGTTGGTTAGCATCTTTCAATTCATCTAGTATACCAGAAATAGGCCTTTTAAGTAAATGGAATGGGTTACTATAAAGAGTCAAGTACTCAAGACAATGATAAGAGTAACTAGGACATCAACAGTCAGTCCAGGCAAGGGGTGACAAAGGCCTAAAGCTTGCAGGACACAGTGGTGGGGTATGTGTATGTATGTCATGTCACAACACAAGGACAGGGCATGCAAGTAAGAGCAGGACAGAAATATTTTATCTCTGGAGGTGCAACCCCCAGCAGTGTGCTTACACCATTCTCTCTGCTTATAAAATGGGACACTCCATCCTGAAAGACCTGTGGGGTAGTTGGAAGTAGTTTCTGTTTTAAATGCATCTTTTCACACTCAGACTGAGCTAGAACAAGAGGCAGGCAGTTCACACGATCAGCGTCACTCAGCCAAAACTCACCCTCTTGTGTAACATATCTGTAGTGTCCTTCAAAATTGATGCTACTTCTTGTCCTCTTAAAAAGAAATAGTGACAACAGCCATGTGTTCGTTATGTTTACATGATCGGTTTTTATAAACTATTTAGGATACTAATCGCCCAATAAGGAGTGGCTGAGCACTGATGAGCCATACTGAATGCACAAAACATGAATCGTTTTTCACTTTTCTTAAATTCTGCCTGTCAAATTTTTCTTTTTTTTTTTTTCTCACATGTTGCTTTTTGTTGTTTTGTTTTGCTTTTTGAGATGGGGGTCTCAGTAACCCAAGTTGACATCTAATATGTGGGCTATCTGGCCAAAGATGGCCTTGAATTGCTGGTCCTCCTCTCTTCCCAGTGCATGGATTACAGGATTCATGCAACACCTAACCAGCTCTCTGTCAAGGATTTTAAGATCAAATCTGGATTTGAAAAATTTTAGGACCATGTAAACTTCAGTTGGTAAACTACAATCTTGATGTTGTTTTGACTTTATAATATCCATCCAGGTTTTGTTGGGGCAACCATGTGGTGAAGAGGTGCTCTATCCTTTAACAAGAGCAGGGAGGATCAAGAGACAAGCTTGACAAGGCTGATGACTAAAGAATTGGGGGCACGCGCAGGTGGGGGGGGTGTTGGAGATTTCAGAGTGTGTTGTGCTGACAGAAAGGATGCAGAAGCCCAAGTGCCATGCTACTCACCGAGGCCCACCACCAGGCATGGAGGATGCTGGTGAAGTTGGTACCAGGCACGTCATGCTCCACCAAGTAGACAGCTGC
The DNA here is from genome assembly GCA_028551405.1 of Uromys caudimaculatus. NCBI lineage: Eukaryota > Metazoa > Chordata > Mammalia > Rodentia > Muridae > Uromys > Uromys caudimaculatus. The sequence goes on along the minus strand of JAPYYD010004105.1, from coordinate 3,516 downwards.
AGAGAAGGAGAAGATGCCCATAGTGATGAAGAGAAGGACAGGTTTCCAAATAGAATCCCGGAATTGAATGAAAGAAGTTTGTAAGTCTTCTTCAAGTGTGTCAGTCTTCTTTCTAGGAAGACGGTTTTTATAATCTTCCAGAACACTTTTAAATGTTGAGGTAGAAACATGGGAGGGAGAGAAGGATGCCACAGGAAGAGCTCAGCGTTCCTTATTGGTGATACATGTAAGCAAGGATGTTGACAAAAAGCAAGGGAACAGGTGAGGTACAGAACAGGAAGAGATTTGTTCTGAATGGGGAATTCTCTTTGCAATTCAGTTTGTTTTGATTAGCTCAAACATACTCATCTTAAAACTACAGGAGCTACAAAGATTCATTATAGTAGAAATAATTCATTCTCTCACCATAGCCTCTAGCTGTCAGGTTACCTCCATGGAAGCAAACACTCCTATTGTTTTCTGGCTATTTTTTCCCAGGAATATTTGAACATACAATAAAAAAATCTGCCCATCTTTATATGATCAGCTCACAATTAACACAAATCATAGGGCATGATACATTGCCATTTTTCCAGGTAACTATACATTTTGAAGGTGTATCAGTACATTAAAATAATTATTTCATTTTGAAGATATTCACTAAGTGGGATTCCCCAATTAGCTTTAGCTGTCAACCTAGCTCAGCTTAGAGTTACCCATGGGGAATTTCTCAGGTCAGATTGGCTTATGAATATGTCTGTGGGGGATTGTCTTTATTATTAACTGATGTAGGAGGACCCAGCCCACTGTGGGTGGTGCCATTTCTTAGGCTTTATGAAAGAGCTACTAAGCATGAGCCTAGGAGCCAGTCAGCTAACAGCATCCTCCATTGTTCCTGCTGTACTTATTTGGGAGTGAATGGGTTCTTGGATTAGAGGTAATGCTGTGTGAAATAGCAAGTTTGCCTGTTTTCAGGTTCCTTCCTTGACTTCTCCAATAATGAACTGTGACTTCTAGTAAGCCAAATATACATTCTCCTTCCCCATCTTGTTTTGATCAGAGTGTTTTTATCACACAACTAGAATGTATGACATGATAGTAGACAATTAGGCTATTTTCTTTCTTTGCTCTTAGAAACAAAACAACGATGACAACAAAACAACTGGAGCCAAGAATGACATTGTATGTATACCACTTTATACATATTTGAGGTAGATGAGGGATAAATTATTAGAGATGGAATTATTAAGATGAAAACTACTCACCTATATCTGATTGACAGTGCCAAGATTTTCCCTTTCAAAGATGTCCCAGATTATAATCCTCTATCAGTGGATAAAATTTATTGTTACTTTTGGACCAGGTACAAATGAAAGTATATGTGCTAGTATTAATTTGATTTCATTTTGTTTTTGTTGTGGTGAAGGGCTGAACCCAAGTTCTAACAATGTTGGATGTGTGCTCTGTTAGAGTTTTTAATTAATTATACATCTCACCACTGCTTGCCCCCTATTGCAAACCTAATTTTGTTTTGTTTGTTTGTTTATGGGTATGAATGAACATTCATTTATGTGATTAAGAGCTGTGGTATTTCTTTTCCTAAGAATTATTTGTTCATAAATTTTGTTCTTTTTTCCCATTGAATCATTGGTGATTTTCAGAAGAGTTTAATGTGTCAAGTGTCTAAATTGTTTACTTGCAATCTGGACTGCAAACACTTTTTCTAAACTTACCCTTTGGGGAGATTTTTCCACATACATATTTCATTTATGAACGATGGGGCCATGTTCCAGCACCAGCAAGCAGTAGAATCTGGAAGCTTCAGCATCGTGGTTCTGAGTTTAGAGTCATAAAGGAAAGGGCTTCTAGAGTCATAGAAGTCATAGTCAGGTCAGAGAGGATAGTGACGTAGAAGAAAGCTCTTCATGACTAAGGAAAGCTGCTGAGGCCAGGCATGTGTCAGAGGTGTCCCTGAATGGAGGCCTAGGAGGCTATTGTATGAAGCTGTGAAGGCGAAGCCTCATTGCTTTAAAGACCCAAAGATATTGAAGATGCCAGAGCCATGGATATCTGCCAAGGAGACCTAACAGAGAGTGGAGCCTAGCCCAAGAGATACAAGTGTGGAGTTGGAGAGCAGAGATCTGGAGTGGAGATCTGAAGACCGTTTTGACATCAGACATGGAAATGCAGAGTTTGGAGTTGCCCAGCTGGTTTTTGGTCTTGTTTTGGTCCAGTATACCCCCACTGTGCTCCCTTCTCTACATTTTGAAATGGTAATGTATTTCCTATGCCATTATATGTTGGAGGTAAGTGATCTGCTTTTCTGATTTTGATTTTATAAGAGATTACAGTTAAGAGATGGTCAAGAGTCTTAAGACTTTGGACTTTTACAGAGTAGAAACTGCTATAGACTATGGGAACTTTTGAAGGTGGACTAAATACATTTTGCATTATGATATAGCCATAAGCCTATGGGGGCCAGGGAATAGAATGTGGTAGTTTGAAGTAGGTTGGAATAGGCATTGCCTTGTTGGAGTAAGTGTCTCAGTCTCTTCCTGTTATCTGTAGATTCAGATGTGGCGCTCACAGCCACGCTTCCCACCACGACAATAATGGACTATACCTCAGTAAGTCAGCCCAATTAAATGTTTTCCTTTATAAGAGTTGCCATGGGATAGGAACACTCTGGTTCCTAGCTGCAGCAGGAGACCTCTGCCTGGGCCACCAGGGTTCCATAGCCAAGTAGCGCTAGGAGAAAGTTACTCTCCCAGGAGCGTGGAAAAGCCCTGAGTGGGGACAAAACAAGCACCAGTGCTCACTAAGTCTGCCCGGAAACCGCGGGCCACAGAGACTGAGGGACAGTAAACTTCCAGTCCCCATCTGTGGCTGGGGACCTCAACTTGGGCCACAGGACTCCACAGCCAATTAGCACCAGGAGAAAGATATCCTCCCAGGAGCTTGTGCCTGGGCAAGAAGGGTTACATAGACAAGCAGTGCTAGGAGAAAGTCACCTTCCCAGGAGGGAGGAAAAGCCGTGAGTGTGGATAAGACAAGCACCACTGCTCACCAGGACCTGGAGACCTCAGCCTGGGCCACAGGGATCCAGGAGACAGCTGGTATCCCAGGAGTGCTGACACACCTTCGAGCATAGGCAAAACCACCACTTCCGATCAAACTCACTGGATCAAGAGGGACCCTTGCAGAGCCATTAGGACATAGGAACCAAGAGACAGCTGGGGACAAGATCTTTCTGGTTTCTGTCTGCACCCCAGATCTGACCCGGTGCCACAGCACTCCAAAGTCAAACACCTCTCAGAGAGAGCTGGTCTTCAAGGAGTATTGATACAGAGACCTGCAGGAGGAAAAAGCCATAGCCAGACAGAGTAAGATCAGCTAACATCAGAGTTAACAAGATGGCAAAAGGCAAGGGCAAGAGCCTAAGGAACAGAAACCAAGGCTACTTGGCATCATCAGAACCCAGCTCTCCCACCACAGCAAGCCCTAGATTCCCCAATATGCCAGAAAAGCAAGACTTAG
>JAPYYD010004103.1:0-13426 GCA_028551405.1 Uromys caudimaculatus | reverse complement strand
GAACATGGTATGTACTCACTGATAAGCGGATATTAGCCCAAAAGTTCAGAATGACCAAGTTTCACTCAACAGTAACCGCTGGACTGAAAGTGAGGTCCCAGATGGAGGAGTTGGAGAAAGGTCTGAAGGAACTGAGGGAATTTGCAGCCCCATGGAGGGAGCAAGAGTGTCAATGGGCCTGACCCTCCCCCCAGGTCGTCCTGGAGTTTGGGCCACCAACCAAAGAATATACATCTATGGGCCCATGGTTTGGACCACATATGTGGCAGAGGATGACCTTGATGGCCATCCGGGAGAGAGGAGAGGCCCTTGGGCCTGAGGGTGTTAGAGGTCCCAGTAAAGGCCAATGTCAAGGTGGGAATATGGGGATGGGTGGGCAGGTGGGTGGGAGGTGGAATTCCCTCATAGAGGCGGGGATGGGGAGGAGATGGGGGTTTCCAAAGAGGAGACCCAGAAAAGGGGAAACATTGGAAATGTAAATAAAGTATCAAAAATTAAAAAAAAAGAAAAACAATTCCCATATTTAAAATTTTCAATTCTTTAATATTTAAGTTTCTTTAAAACACCCAGTCTCTCTAAAAAACCAGAATATTTTCTAAATTATCAAAGTTTTATTTTAAAATATCAAAAAAATCTCTTAATTCTAAAGTTTCTATAAAATTCCAAATCATCTTAACTATGGGCTCCTGTTACATCAAAAAACAAGCCAAATAATTACTTATAGGAAGAACTTGTGAATTACCACAATCATATCACAGCAAAACCAAAGTCCCAACAGTGTAAAGATTAGTGTTAGACCTCTGGCATTCACTCACAATCTTCTGTGTTCCTCAAACATGTTTGGGAAGTCATCTACAGTATATCTAGCTTATCTCTTATGTTCTTAAGCTCCATTCTACATATGCTGCTATCCTTGGTGGTTTTCCCATGATGTTGTTATGTCCAAAATTCTCAAGTCTCCACTATAAGTGGACTATACGTATTCAACAAGAGACTCCCTTGTGCTCTCTCTGGACACTCTAACTCTGCCACACAGTGCCAAACTTCAACCTCCCTCCATGACTCCTTCAGTCCTTTACCAATGAGCTGTTCTAGTTTCTCACAGTGACACGCTTTTCCTGTTTTCCACGACTACTTCATACGTTCAAAATGAGTACCATCTTGGAGATTCTTACACTACAAAGTTCAACTGTCACCATGAGATGCAACCTCTATTGCCTCTGGATCACAGTTCCTATATGCTAACCATGGGGAAATATTTATCTGAACATTTCCCCTCAATAATGCTAGTCTTTTCATAATCACAGCTGAATCTTCTGCCCCAGATGACCAGTCTCTATTGTCCCAGAAAACAAAGGTTTTTATTTCACTAGTTTTTTATTTAAAATACTGGGTAGACTCCATAGAGACTTTAAAAGGATCTCAAATTTTCAAAGCCACTATCATCTGGAATTTTTCAACATTATCTTTAAGCTCTCATAACAGCTCCATGACCTCTGAACACATAAGACTTTTTTTTAGCCCAAAGTTCCAAAGTGCTTTCATAATCCTATGAAATCCATAGTTAGATATGTACCAATTTCTGTCACTGTTAAGCTTTCTAAAGCCGTGATTTTAAAGCATCATGACCAAAAGCAACTTAGAAAGAATTTATTTCAACTTACAATACCACAGAAGATTCCATCATTGATGAAAGTCAGGGCAGGAAATCAAACAGGGCAGGAGTTTGGAGGCAGGAGCTGATTCAGAGGCCATGTAAGAGTACTGCTTAATTGCTTGCTCCTCCATGGCTTTCACAGCCTGTTTTCTTACAGCACTCAGGACTTCCAATCCAGAGTGCCACCCACACTGAACTGGGCCTTCGTGCAGCAGTCATTAATTAAGCAAATGGATGACAGGTTGGCTACAAGCAAATCTTATGAAAGCATCTTTTCAACTAAGTCTCTATCTTTTCGAATGGCGTAAATTAGCTGTGACAATGATAATGTCTAATACCAGGTCCAATTAGAGAACACAAACATGACAAAAACCTACCCACTCTTCAGCTCAATGTGATCACATTTTAAATGTGATCAAAGTTTAAAATAGATGTATTTTAGCATCTATGTTCCTCATGTGTGTGGTCTTGTACAACATCATTGCTGCATTTAAATGATTATAATTGAATAGTTATCTAGAATCAAGTGCTTTATTCCCTTTTCTGTCTCTTTTCAATGACAAAGACACTTGTTCCTTATCTCTTCTCCCAAATACATTATTTGAAGAGAAAACTGTTATCATAGGCTGTTTGACTTCTTTCAAACATAATCACTTGATATGGATCTGAAAGAAGTTATACATAATAACTACATGTAGATATTTGAACATAAGAGCATTTTTATTATTTTTGAAAATTAGACTATTTTTGCAAGTCTTAACAGATGAACTTTATGAAGGATACACAAAGAAATTTTGTAAATGTCATATATTTTGCCCACTTTCAACCTGCAGGAAAATGAAGCAACTCTGATATAGACAACACAGAGGACTTAACTGAAGCATCATCTCTGCACACTCTACTTTTTATATAGACATGGAAACCAGATGGATCAATAGACTGTTTTCCTAAATACATCATTTTGGTTTTGTTGTGCAAACCTTTCCTTATAAATAATGTTTTTCTATTGGTTTGTAACATAGAAGCAAGTGGGCATCTGGCTTCTGTGAAAAGTATGATTCATTTATTTGCATTTTTAAGTTCCATTCATTCTGTTTTTAAATTGTTCACTTGTCCTTTTTGTTCTTTCTGGAAGCACCTCTTCTCAGCTCTCTTTTTCACATGCTCACCGGTTTCATGGTACTTATATACTGAAACATTATTCCTTAAAATCTTTATAATTAAAATCAATGCTCAAGGTCCACAATATGACAGAAACTATACAATTTATGTGCATATGAAGTTAAAAACCAACAAAATTTGAGTAACAAAAGACAATTTAACCCTAGTATAGTACATTCAGCTTGGATAACTTCAGTATACTAGTCAAGGAGTTTTGAATGTGTATGTTATTTCAAGAGCAAAATTCTAATAAGTAGTTCATTTCTGTTGATAATGACATTTTTTTCAACCAAAAGTGTTTTGGTATGGCTGCCCTCTGAGAGGCTCTGCCAGCACCTGACTAAGAAAGAATCAGATACTCACAGCCAACCATTGGACTGAGCCCGGGAACCCCAATGGAAGAGTTAGAGGGGAGGGCTGAAGGAGCTGAAGGGGATTACAACCCCATAGGAAGAACAATAGTATCAATTAACCAGACTCCTCAGAGCTCCCAGGAGTAAACCACCAACCAAAGAGCATATGTGGGCGGGTCCACAGCTTCCACTGTATTACACATATAGCAGAGAACTACCTCATCTGGTATCAGTGGGAGGAGAGGCACTTGGTCCTGCGGGGGCTTGATGCCCCAGAGAAGGGGGATGTTAGAGGGGTGAGGCGGGAGTAGGTGGTTGGGTAGGGGAGCACCCGCTTAGAGGCAAAAAGAAGGGGTAGAGGGCGGGGGGGGTTCGTGGAGGAGAGACAGGGAAATGTAAACAAATAAAATGATCAATAAATTAAAAAAGTGTTTTGGTTATTCATAATCACTTCTTCCAGTGGTGAAATGTTTTAACCCAATTTTGGGATGAAGAAATATGACAGTGGTTCCTTATAGTACATCGGTTATTCCTGACCATCTCTCCCAATAGTGAAATGTTTTAACTCAATTTTAGTATGATGGCTCATAACACTATTTGGTTACCAGTGTATATTATTTGCACTAACAGGCTTTGTGAGTAACAATATGATCAAGAACTTGAAATCCAAAAGGTTTAGTCATCCATGGCCAGGCATCGTCACTCTTGTTATATTCACAGGTGTAGAAGTTCTGATAATTTCCAGGCCAATGAAATATCATAATGAGCAAGATAGGAATTCCTCCGAAGTTCTATTAAAATTTACTTTATGGAAAACATCTGACTTTTCACCTTAATTTAATAGGGCTGTATATAATCATAACATATTTAAATAATTCATAGTGAAACAATCTATTTGAATATTTCTCTCTATCCCATTTATTATATCAGAAAATGTTGGGTGTGTGTGTGTGTGTGTGTGTGTGTGTGTGTGTGTGTGTGTGTGTAAATAAAACCTTTTCCTCCAATTGATGGAGGAAAACTAATGCATATATGAATAAGCATTATCTTATAAAGAAGAAAGGATGAGAGAAATTACCTCACCACAGTCTTCACTTCAGAACTTTATAATCAATCTTGAAAGTTTATCACAAGAGAATGCTTTTCCAAGAACACTATGACTTAAAGAAAAGTTATTGAGGTGACAGGTAGTACTCACTGTAGGGAAATGTAAATATAAAGCTTATATCCAGACAAGGTAGTCAAACTGTTAAACTATGAATTCAAATGAACTTATAATTCCTTTCCACAATCTATACATTTTTCTAATAGCATACAATTAAGAAAGTTCTTAGAAGAAGATTTTAAAATTGAAATTAGAAGTGAATTGGAGTACATTTTCCAGCTTGTATTTCCAAAAAGGCATCGTATTGAACTAAATCAAATTTCCCTTCATGCTTCACTGTTTAAATTTGGGGGAAATAAATGTTAGTTGCATGAGGCATAGAACTATGAGAACATGAAAGTCTCCTCCTTGAGACCAATGAATTATAAACCCTCTGTAAGAAAGCTAAAGAATTTCCTAAAATCAGATACGTTCCATTGCTGGAAATAGTAACACACTAGGGAATTGGACTTTTAGAGTCATAGGTATCATTTAAAATTCATGGTCATGATTTTCTTGAGGTAAGGAAAACAGGTTTCATTCATCACAGTATGAATTTCCTGACTCTTGTGTTTTGAAGAGGATGTGGTTTTTTTGCTGATGTCCACTACACTCTAGGCTATTTGTTATTAGCTTGAGATAACATATTGCAGTTTAATGTAATACTGCTCTTCAATTCTTTGAAGAAGAGGATGTGGCACACCTCTTGCCAGTGTTTGCATTGTTAGTAGTTTGCATTACATGAAATGATAGGTTCTCTGTCTTTGAAGGAAAGTTAGCTGTCCTTTGGTCAGAGTGAGATGGGAATGTGTCAAGTACTGAGTAACTCATTGTTCAGGGGCTCCATTCAATGTAATCAAATGGAAAACGCCTTGCTAAACAGCTCTAGAGAATTGCGAACATCCCTATGGAACATTTTATGGCTGGAACAAATATTCTTAAAATTCACTACTGTGGAAATGTTAAGAACTGGTCTCTTAGAATTAATTGCTCAAGGGTTCAATGTTGAAGGGGTAGAGAGTGTTAAAGCTGATATTTTATGTTGAAGTTACTTAGATTATAGAATAAGTGATTAATCACTGATCTTTTAGTAAAAGTCCAAAACAGGTTTTAACAATGGTTTTATTTGATTCATTCTAGTATATGAAATAAGTCATGTCTCCCACTATACATTTCATAGGCATACAGTGCTTTGAAATGAGGCAACTGTTTCTTAATATTATATTTTCGATGCTTTAAGGGAAAATGTAAAAGCAAGGGAAAATGTGCACGCATGTATAATCTAAATGGCAATTTGTTGTGAACTATGGTGCCTTTCAGCTGAAGCTCACACTGGGGTAGTATTTCTAAGCTGCTGCCCCCAACTTTTCTTTACCACACATAAAGTCAAGGACTAAAGTTTCCATCAAGCTAATATAGAGGCCTAAATACTAAAGAAATTTCTTTATCAGTATTGCATGTCTTTGAAGAAGACAAAAGATGAAAGTGTATTTTTTTCTTAGAATAAATTTTAATTTTCCACAGAATATGTTTGTGTTAAGAAAATTTTCATTTAATAAAATATGCAGCCAAAGATATATAAGTTCAAGGTATACATATCCTTGAATATTTTAATACAGTGATAATATCTCGATAATGCAAGGAAAATTCAAGAATTGAATATTGAATAAAGACATACTAAGGAATGGAGCACTTTATAATAAAGGAGTTGCATGTACACTTGTGGTAGATTTGCCAATGCTCTAAGTGTTTTTAAGTTTTCAGTTTTGTATGAGCAATGCTTCCTATTCTTGCCATGTTTTTAATATCACTCTTTGGTAGTTAGGATGTGATGATGTTGCATTTCAATTTTACTTTGTATATTTGTCATAAATAGAGATTATTGTAAAACATAGTAATCTCAAAACTAGGACCTCTTGAATTAATAGCCCGTGCTTGGTAGTAAATATAATTGTTTGCTCTGGAGTATTGAAAGAGGGCAGTTTCAGAGCATCAGGCCTTAATTCACTGTTCTTCATCACTATAGTTTTTGCTCCATAGACAATAGGATAACCGTATGCCTTTCCAGGGGAAAGTCTTCCCTTGTTTCTATCCATGGTCCTGTTCCTTTTCCTCTTTTGTTTTCATGCCATCAATATGGATACTTACATATCCTGGGTTCAACATGAGAGAGAAAATGTGACATTTGTCTTTCTGGCTCTTGCTTATCTCTCATAGTATGGTGATTTATAGTTCCACTAATCATTCTTAAGAGAGCTGGTCTGTTTTTCATTATTAGACACTGGAGATGTCTTACGCAGCAGCTGACTAGAGGTGATAGATTTTTTCATTATCTTTTTACTAAGGTTGTATAGAACCAGATATAGTTTAAGTATGCATCTTTTGGAGATTGTTTCCCCCCCTAGTTTATGACCATTTTCTTAATATTGAGTTTGAATGAATATAAGCCTCAATGTTAATGCAGTATTTCTTTGTGGTTGGTGGCCTTCATGTTCTATCTTTACCTTTTTTACCCCAAGGTATGAAAATACATTTCTATATTTGGAATCTTTTACCATTAGTTTTTGTTTCTATGAAACATTGTGTGTGTGTGTGTGTGTGTAAAACAGGGGCCAGGTAGAATTTATCTTCATGCATAACTAATTATTTAAGCACCCTATATCACAACACAACTCCTTCAATGGGCAGAACAGTGACATTTCATCATGGGCAATGACTGTGATGTAGACTCATCTACTTCTCTCCTAGAGCTCCATGGAGCTGTCAAAATTTCCTGTGCTTTTTCTATGGCCATGATCTCTGGTCCTGAGCATCTTTTTAATCTTCTTCTTCCAGATCATCTTATTATTCTCATCCCTTTGCATTTACATATGGATCCTAAAATAATTCTCCTGATTTACACATATTAAAACATCTGCAGGAGTCTTGATTGAATCCATATATCATTTGAGGGAGAAGCAGTATCTTTTAAACATTGTATTTTGCTTATAAACACTCTAAGTACTTTCATTTACACTTTTTTTTTTCAGTAATATTTTTCAGTTTCACAGACAGAGGCCTTATATGTATTTTGTTAGTTTTTCCTTTTTTATTTAGTTCTTTGTGGTGGGGACACTATATCAAAATACATGGATATTTTAGTGTTCTTTTATTAATCACTCTTTTAGTGGTTCTGTTAGTTTTCTGTTGCTGCAACAAAATATTCAAGAAACTATCCTACGGGAAGGTGATTTATTTTAGCTCATAATTTGAGAACTTTCAACCCACAGTTATTTGACTGTATTGTTTCTGGGTCTATGGTTGGGCAGAACGCTATGTAGGGAGCATTTGATAGAGCAGAGGCAATCACCTGACAGCAGCCAAGAAGTAAAACCCTAAGAATAAGGTATCAACAAAATAGCCCACTAAAGATCTAAAGATCTTTCCCAATTTTGTAGGCTGCTGTTCTGTCTTATTGATGGTGTCCTTAGGCTTGCAAAAGCTTTTCAGTTTCATGAGGTCCCATTTGTTACTTTTTTATTTTAGTGCCTGGGTATTGGTGTACTGTTCAGGAATTTGTCTGCTGTGTCAATTGATTGAGCTGGAGGGGGTCAGGGACACTAAGAGAGGACCTCCAGAGTCACCTGGCCTGGGCCAATGGGGCCTCACAGAGACTAAACCAAAGAACAAGGAGGGGTTGAACCTATACCCCCTATAAAGATCTACGATGTGTAGTTTCCTTTTCATGTAGGTCCCCTAACAATTGGAGTGGGGGCTGTCTCTCACTCTGTTGCCTGCCACTGAATTTCCTTCCCCTGGCTGGACTGCCTGGTTGGGCTTCAGCTGGAGAGGATGTACTTGGTGCTGCTGGAGCTAGATGTCCAAGGAGGGCTTCCCCTTCTCTGGAGAGGGGGTAGTGCGAGAAGGATGGGTCTGGGAGGAGAGGGGTTTGCAATCAGGATATAGAGTGACTGCATAAACAAATTATTGAAAAAAGAGCATATTAAAGCAGAAGCTTTCAACATGTAGGTTAAAACCCCTTTCAGTAGTCAAATGATCCTTACATAGGAGTCACCTGAGACCATAAGAAATCAGATTATTTACCTTAAAATTCACAACCGTAGCAAAACTCAGTTACAAAGTAGCAACAAAAATAATTTTATGGTTGGGGCTCAATGAACCGCATTAATTAGTCACAGCATTAGGAGGGTTGAGAACCACTGCTCTAAATCTATGACCTCAGTTGTCGATTTTGTTCAAGCTTCAACTTCTAAAATTTCCAACGCCTCCCACTGGCCCATTTACCTGTGACTTCATCAGTGGATTAGGCGTCTGGTGAAGTAGGAGCCCGATTACGTGTCATATAGTCATGTCTCCAAGGTTCCACCTCTGACCATGTCTGCATTGCAGACTAAGCTTTAAACAAGATTTGAGAAAAGACATTTCAGATTAGAAGCATATATAGAAATAATATGACATATATAAAACTGTGCATCTTTTATAGGCCACTTACTTACTTTTCTGGCTAAATTCATTCGTGAGTCTCAAATGTTAAAATAAAAGTCATTGGGTAATATAGAGTTTTTAAAGGCTATAAAGTCATTTCTTTACAACCCTTATATATTTTATCTATTTTCTTGTTGAATAAATATTTGGGTGCATCTTTTTATCCTTTATTCTCATGGAGAAAGTGTTGCTTGTTTTGTCTTTAAGTGATAATTGCTGTAGGTACTATGTAAATGCCTATGCTTAAGGAGCTTGTAGTTCTTGAAATACTTTAATTTCCAATCATTTGTATATTTACCATCAATTAAAAATGTTTCTAAACTAATAATAAAGAGGTGAAGATGTATCATATTAAAGTTCTTAAATTTCTCAAACATTTGCCCAAATTGAGTAAAGGATATATTTTGGTAGGTTTTGCATCTGTAGTTAAAAGAATGGATGGCAATCACCTTTGATGGTAATATTCTGTTCTGATAAGTTAATAAGAACCTATGTCCTTGCTTCTGTTTCATTTTAACTTTTGAAAGACATCTGACCTGAGTATAAGACCCGAATTTATACTTTAGAAATAACTTTTAAAGCATTAAAATGAATTTTATCACAGTATTTTCATACATATATTATACTCTGTTCTAATTTGTTTCACTGCCTAAGTGCCCATCCTTCCAAATAAGCAGAGATATTAAAAGATAAACCCTGCTAAATTAGAATGTCAATTCAGTATAAATTAGAATTCTAGAGAAGATCAGTTGCCCTTTGAAAAAAATTAAGATAAATAAAAAGTTAAAAAAAAATTAAATTACTCATTTGTGCTGAGTGACATTCACTGTTGCCATTGTAATGTCATGATGCTCTACTCACCAGTGCCAGTCTTATTATTCCTCTCTATGCCTGTACTTTTAGGTGGATTTAATTTGAAGCATCATTTTCTATGTTAATAGTTAGCTTTTTGTTTATACTGACTTAGGCCATAGAGCATACCTGATTTTCCTTGTAATCTTCTTAATACTTTTGATTCTTGGTGCCATCTCTGCAATCTGACATTTATTACACTTTTCACATCAGCGTTCAGTTTGCACTCACCTCCTACCCTTTACCCCTCTCATCACTGTTTCATTCGTTACCCTAACACATGTAGTTCCCACATTTACTCCCAGACTCCCCACTCATTTCATTCTTTCACACACTCTACTCACTGTCTTTCACTTTTGAATTCTTCTTTTAGTTGTTTCTCAACTATTGTTAAGCTTCTGTTGAAATCGTAGTTTATGGTGCTATATTTTAGGTCAACATTTTTTATTTCATTTTTATAGGTTTCAGTTGTATGATATAAATTCTGAGATTTTATTTATCTTCTTACAAATTGCCCAAATTATCTCAAATATATATTTGAAAATAATTAAATACTTGTGCCATTTAAGAGCGGGTCTCAACCTTCCGAACGCAGCAACCCTTTACTACAGTTCCTTGTGTTGTAGCGACCTCCAGCCATACAATTAGTTTCATTGCTACTTAATAATTGCAGTTTCGCTACTGTTATGAGTCATAATATAAATGTTTGTGTTTTCTGACAGTCTTAGGTCACCCCTGCAAAAGGATCATTTAACCCCCAAAGGAGTTGCAATGCCCAGGTTGAGAACCACTGGTCTATATTATCTCCTTGTATTTATAATCTTCATTTAACGATAATTTTTTTTTAACACAAGTTGCTTCATTTTGAAAAGAATATGTGTTATTCCTTGTCAGGTAGAAGAATAAAGAACACGGGAGTGAAAAGATGCATTGAGCTGTCAAGAGGCCAGCATCCGGCCTTGAAGGCTTGCTCTTACTCATGCCTACCTCTCCCAAAGCTTTAAATGATGATCCTAACCAGGACCAAGAGTAAGGAAATAGTCTATCCTGGTGTATGTCTTCTTCTGCTCTCATTTCTTAAGCTACTATTCAATGCACCTGTGCGCATAATAACTTTCTTGTAGATAAAAGGAGTGTTAATCAAGAATCTCCATTTATTTTGCATTTATGGCCCTTCAAATTTCCTTCTCTGGATACCCAGCACTTGATTGTTCTCTCCTGAATTTCTTGAGCTGTTCTCAACATTGAAGTCTATTATGAATCAGTGTCCCAGTTGGTATTCTTGCCTACACCAAGAACTGCTATTTGCTACCATGGAAGGGGGGCTTGATAACTGGGTAGGTTTCACAAGCTTGCTCCTCAAGTCATCCTTGCTTCAGTCACTCTGGAAAGACTTTAATTTGATCTTGACTGATACACAGTTTTTCCTAAGTATTCTAAACATGGTTTTGATTGACTGTGTCTTACAATATTTAGTAGTGGAAATAACTTGCTCTAGATATTTTATTTGAGAAATTATGAGATTGTCCATTGTTTATTGATATTTTATATGTCAAAAGTTCTTTTATTAAGAAAAATGTATTACTCAAATCTTTATGCCCCAAGGAATTCCAGTGGTCACAATGCGAGATTTCTTTCTTTATTATTCGCATTGTGTGAACATATTGAAGTAGCTGGACATTATCATTTAAAATACTTACTATATATATGCACAGTTGTAATGTGAGGTTTTCATAAGTTAGAATTTGGATATGTGATATCTGAGGAAGAAAATGATAATAAAACAGGAAAAAATTCTCTTAAGAAATGTCATAATACTCTATGTTGCTCTTGGGGTACAAGTTTACATGAGTGTGTCAAAGCAAAATCTCAATGGATAGATTCTTAGATGAATGGAAAAAAGCTATTCAATTTTGTAGATACTGAATGATAAAATGAGTTTTTAGAGTCACAGCATTCAACTGTGATGTAAACATTGCACATACATAGCTTATAGTTTCTCAAAAGTGTAGTGAACCCTAGACATTTAGTAAACTTTATTTTATATGACATGTGTTTGGTATGTCTAACTTTAGTACCTATTTTACTGTGACATTCTAAATTACTGTTAGTACCAAAACTGTATCTTTTTTTTTAATCTTTTACAATTTTTTTATTTATTTATTGATATTTTATTTACATTTCAAATGCTTTCATCTTTTGAGGTCTCCCCTTTGGAACCCCACTATCCCTTCCCCCCTCCCCCTGCCTCTATGAGGGTATTCCCCTACCCACTCACCCACCTACTCTCATCTTCCCTCCTTGACATTTCCCTATACTGGGACATCTAACACCCTCAGGCCCCAGTGCCTCTCCTTCCCCCCATGGCTAAGAAGGGCTTCCTCTGCCACATATGTGGACAGCACCATGGGACACGCCATGTGCATTCTTTGATTGGTGATCCATTCTCCAGGAGCACTGGGAGGTCAGGCTAGTTGACACTGTTGCACCCTCCATGGGGCTGCAAACTCCCTCAGCTCCTTCAGTCCCTTCTCCAACTCCTCCATCTGGGACCTCACACTCAGGCCTACACTTGCTGTGAAGTGAATCTCAGGTATTCCAAACTTTTGGGCTAATATCCACTTATCAGTGAGTACATACCATGTTCGTTCTTTTGTGACTGAGTTACCTTGCTCAGGATGATATTTTCAAGTTCCATCCATTTGCCTGCAAATTTCATTAAGTCATTGTTTTTAATAGCTGTCTAGTATTCCATTGTGTTAATGTACCACATTTTCTGTATCCATTACTCTGCTGAGAGACATCTGAGTTGTTTCCAGCTTCTAGCTATTATAAATATGGCTGCTACGAACATAGTGGAGCATGTGTCTTTATTACATGTTGGAGCATCTTCTGGGTATATGCCCAGGAGAGGTATAGCTGGGTCCTCAGGTAGTATTATGTTCATTTTTCTGAGGGTCCACCAAACTGATTTCCAGAGAGGTTGTATCAGCTTGCAATCCCACGAGCAATGGAAGAGTGTTCCTCTTTCTCCACATCCTCGCCAGCATCTGCTGTCACCTGAATTTTTGATCTTAGCCATTCTGACTGGTGTGAGGTGGAATCTCAGACTTGTTTTGATGTGCATTTCCCTGATGACTAAGGATGTCAAACATTTCTTTAGGTGCTTCTCAGCCCTTTGAGTTCTCTCAGTTGAGAATTCTCTGTTTAGTTCTGTTCCCCATTTTTTGATAGGGTTATTTGGATCTCTAAGTCTAACTTCTTGAGTTCTTTGTGTATATTGGATATTAGCCCTCTATTGGATGTAGGATTGGTAAAGATCTTTTCCCAATCTGTTGGTTGCCGTTTTGTCCTAATGACAGTGTCCTTTGTCTTACAATTGCTTTGTAATTTCAAGAGGTCCCATTTGTTGATTCTTGATCTTAGAGCATAAGCCATTGGTGTTCTGTTCAGGAACTTTTCCCCTGTACCCAGGTGTTCGAGACTTTTCCCCACTTTCTCTTCTGTCAGATTCAGTGTATCTGGTTTTATGTGAAGGTCCTTGATCCACTTGGACTTAAGCTTTGTACAGGAAGATAGGAATGGATTAATTTTCATTCTTCTGCATATAGACCACCATTTGAACCAGCACCATTTGTTGAAAATGCTGTCTTTTTTCCACTGGGTGGTTTTAGCTCCTTTGTCAAAGATCAAGTGACCGTAAGAGTTTGGGTTCTAACTTCTTGAGTTCTTTGTATATATTGGATATTAGCCCTCTATCGGACATAGGATTGG
>JAPYYD010004102.1:0-13427 GCA_028551405.1 Uromys caudimaculatus | reverse complement strand
TGTCCCTCATCAGAGGAATGGATACAGAAAATGTGGTACATCTACACAATGGAGTACTACTCAGCTATTAAAAACAATGACTTCATGAAATTTGCAGGCAAATGGATGGAACTTGAAAATATCATCCTGAGCTAGGTAACTCAGTCACAAAAGAAGGAACATGGTATGTACTCACTGATAAGAGGATATTAGCCTAAAAGTTCAGAATGCCCAAGTTTCACTTAACAGTAACCGCTGGACTGAGAGTGAGGTCCCAGATGGAGGAGTTGGAGAAAGGTCTGAAGGAGCTGAGGGAATTTGCAGCCCCATGGAGGGAGCAAGAGCGTCATTGGGCCTGACCCCCCCCCCAGTTGTCCTAGAGTTTGGACCACCAACCAAAGAATACACATCTATGGACCCATGGTCTGGACCACATATGTGGCAGAGGATGACCTCGATGGCTATCAGGGAGATGAGAGGCCCTTGGGCCTGAGGGTGTTAGAGGCCCCAGTAAAGGGGAATGTCAAGGTGGGAATACGGGGATGGGTGGGCGGGTGGGTGGGAAGTGGAATTCCCTCATAGAGGCGGGAATGGGGCGGGGATAGGGAGTTTCCAAAGAGGAGACCCAGAAAAGGGGAAACATTGGAAATGTAAATAAAGTATCAAAAAATAAAAATAAAAAATAAAAAATAAATAAAAAATAAAAAAAAGAAGTATACATACTTAAGCATTAGGTAAGCATATTTACATATATGAATAAATATATAATATATATAATATATATACACAAAATTCGATGTACAAAAAAAAGATCATACAATTCACTCATTGAGTAAATGTATATCTAGCTACCATATGCCTGACACCACAGTGAGTCAAAGCCAGCAGAACTGACCCAGTTCCCTTCACTTATGGTTGAGAAACAGACATTAATCTGTTAGGATAGTCAGGGTGTTTCACTATTGTCCCACCTCAGTAACAATAACTAGTCGTCCCATACAACTCTTCCTTAGACAGGAAAGAAGGTCCCTTCCCTGTCCCTTTAATTCCTGAAGGCATTCCACACCACCACCACCACCATCACCACCATCACCACCATCACCACCATCACCACCACCACCACCACCACCACCACCACCACCACCACCACCACCACCACCATCACCACCATCACCACCACCATCACCACCACCACCACCACCACCACCACCCTGCATTCTGAAAAGTGATAGCATGGGGTGAGGGCATAGACTGGGAGGAAAGACCCACAGTGATTGGCAGTTTTCCCATCTGTCACTGCCTCTGTCTTTCCCCAAGGCAAGACTTGGTTTCCTTTTAACTAAACCTTTGAAGAAAAAAAAAAGTCCCTCTGCAAGCTTTCACTTGCTGTCTTATGCTTGACAGAGCCCAGAGACATTTTCTCCTCACAACTGAATGTCTGCAGTTTCGAGTCCAGTTCCTCAGTGAGGATGCCCAGCTAACTGGAGCCTGCACAGTCCAGCAAAGGACACCGTCAAGCCCAGACTGGAGTGGGAAGCAGGCTCATAAATATTCTGCAATTTGATCAAGATACATGAGGGAGGATGGCCTGGTGTATGTAACCCAAAAATAGCAAGTTTGTTTTGTGGAGAATTAAGGGGAGAGTCCTAAGCTTAGAAGTACGGAGACAGAGGCACTAACAGTAGAGTAGGAGTCATGCTCTTGGTTTAGACCTGGGTGGGAGAGTGGTGTTGAAGAGGGCTGGATGGACCTGAGCTAGTTGTGCTGAGTAGCACAGAGAGGCCCTCCTGAGGGCTGAGGGTGGAAATAATTTACATTTCTGCCACGAGGCAGCTGAGCCAGGGGATAGAAACATTTACAGAGATAAGGAAAACACATGGAGGGACAAAGGTGAGAAGAGAGGACAATAAAAGAAAGGAAGACACATGGAGGGACAAAGGTGAGAAGAGAGGACAATAAAAGATCTGGCTTGGAAACAGCCAGGGTCTGTATCTAATTCTTCTCTCCAAAGGGCCAGTCACTGCTTTGCAACAGAGGTGTATTCTATAAGCAGAAAGGGCAAAGCCAGGTAAAGATTTCGAGCCCGGATCGACCATCAGCTGCTTGTTTGACCTTGGACAACGCTAGTGCCCTCTTGGTATCAACGCTACTTAGTTCATTTACAGAGTTAAGTAGGACACTGAAAGCAAATGGTATTGGTTTGGCAAGGCCCGGGACTGCTATTTAGCTAGGAACATCTGCACGTGTTTTCAAATATCCATTTGCTGTAGCGAAGAATCCTGGGAGGATATGAAGTATGGATGGAGTGCTCAGACCCCTAATAGGGCAACAAAAGGAGACGAGGTCTGTACCAGTTATTTTTCTATGGCTGTAATAAAACACCAAGACCAACACAACTTATAGAAGGGAGAGTTTGGGGGCATATGACTCCAGAGGGATAGGAGTCCATCATGACAGGAACTGTGGTGACAGGTGGCAGAGACGGTCACTGACAGCTCACATCTTGAACCTCAAGCAGAAAACAGAGAGAGCAAAGTAGGAATGGCCTGTGGCTTTGAAACCTCAAAGCCCACCCCTTGGTAACCGATTTCTTCCAGCAAGATCCTGACCCTTTCCAAACAGTACCACCAACTGGGGTTCAAAAATCCAAATGCCAGAGCCTGTGGGAAATATTCTCATTCAAAGCACCACAAAGACCAAAGCTGGAAAAGAAAATGCTGGTCAAGCCCTGGCCCCATTTGAGAGCTACCTTTGAACCATTCCAATCGGGTGGGGACTGAGGGGAGGGTATGGTTGAGGTGGAAGCCGGGAAGAGAGCTTGAGCTTGGGAGGGGTAAGGGCGGAGGAGGTTTGAGAAGATGTCAGAAGCTGAGGGCTCTGCCAGTGCAGCGCTGTGTGCTGTAGCGGGAGCCAGGTGAGGCAGTGAGCTGGAGTTGGAGGAGTGTCTTAGTCAGGGTTTCTATTCCTGCACAAACATAACCAAGATGCAAGTTGGGGAGGAAAGGGTTTGTTGAGTTTACACTTCCATGCTGCTGTTCATCACCAAGGGAAGTCAGGACTGGAACTCAAGCAGGGCAGGAAGCAGGAGCTGATGCAGAGGCCACGGAGGAATGCTGCTTACTGGCTTGCTTGCTTCTCCTGGCTTGCTCAGCCTGCTTTCTTATAAAGCCCAAGACTACCAGCCCACAGATGGTACCACTCACAAGGGGCCCTCCCCCCTTGATCACTAATTGAGAAAATGCCTTACCGCTGGATCTCATGGAGGCATTTTCTCAACTGAAGCTTCTTTCTCTGTGATAACTCCAGCTGTGTCAAGTTGACACACAAAACTAGCCAGTACAAGGAGTCTGCATACCACACTGAGCCTCAGTAAGAGCTGGGAGTAGGGCTGGGGGTTGCCAACACAGGACACACAGCTGTATGTGGTAAAGCACACTACAACACTTAACATTATTAGCAAAGGCGGGGCGCTGCAGGCACTAGCCCCCACGGAGGAATGGAAAAGCATGGACAGGCTCACATCTGTGAAGAGGTGTGCAGAAGAGATGGGGTGTCTTTGAGAGCACCTGCAGCTCCTTGTAAACAGATGGTACTCCCAGATCTCAGATAGGAGACTCTGTATTAACTCATTGTATCTTACACTCTCGGGTTAGCAAAGTTGGGGGGAGGGGTTGATTTGAGGTTATATAATTGAGTCAAAAAGTTGCCAGGCAAGAGGAGAGTGGTGCAGGCCACCTGTAATCCCAGCACTGAGGAGGGTAAAGCAATAAGATTTCTGTGAGCTTAAGGAAAGCCAGAAGTATATAGGGAGACTATCTCAAAAATACGAGAGAGAGAGAGAGAGAGAGAGAGAGAGAGAGAGAGAGAGAGAGAGAGAGAGGGAGAAAGAAATAGGAGGAAGTCAACAGCAAATCGTGGTTGTGGGCTATATGAACCCCACACCCCATTCCTAGACTCCTTTGCTTTTGTGTTAATCAGATTTCCCCCTTTGCATTATCTTCGCACATACCCATTGCCTGCCTCCATATTATACGATGCATGAAGCAAACACACGTTCGCTGCTGCCTAGCCACAAAAGAGAAGGCTGACTGTGGTGATTCCAACACAAATTGCTTAGTTATTCCAGAGTAAACAAGAGGGCCACATCTGGAAGGTGCATAGTTCCTTCTGTGTTCATCTTTTTGCCTCTTGCTGGAGATGCTACTGTGAAGAAAAAAAAAACAAACCCTGGTATTTGCAATGGACACTAAAATTCACACACACACACACCGGTACCTTAGCAACTTGTGGCTATGGCGACCACCACACAGGACTCTCCTGCTTCCCCATACTATTCGTTCTTAAAACTGTAGCTGAAGCTGGAGAGATGGCTCAGTTTCCAGGGGACTCGAGTTTGCTTCTTAGCACCTACATAAGGCAGCTCACAACTGCTGGTAACTCTAGCTGCTGCTTCTTCTTCTTCTTCTTCTTCTTCTTCTTCTTCTTCTTCTTCTTCTTCTTCTTCTTCTTCATCTTTTAAAATAAATGAAAAAACAAAACTGTAGCTGAACAAGGCACCCCCTAAAGGCAGAGGGGAACAGTACAGAAAGTCTCTGCTCCAAGAAACCTTATAACCTAAATAGAACAGTGAGGCACACAAATGAAATAACTACACTTCCCAAAGGGACCGACCCCTCCTAGGCACCCTGTAAATGTCCTTCCTAGCCACATGAGATGTGAAGGAGTCACATGACCAGCGGTGCCATCTGGGGGCCAAGCATCTAATTGCCCATGAAGAATCTTTCAGATCTCTCTTTCCGTCCAGCACACAGGTTGACATCGTTTCAGCTGAGGCAGCTCTGTCACTTGGATCCCTCGGTGTTCACTGGGTTTTGGGCCTCTTGCTAAGCATGGCGGATTTGTGGTGAGAAAGAGTAATAAGTCAGGAGGTGCAGACAGGTAATCTCACCATTCCAGAGGCAGAGGCAGGACTGTGACATCAAGAGACCAGCCTGGGCTACACAGAGAGATCCTGTGCCCCACCTCAACCAGAGCAAAACATGTTGGCCCATGTTTCCTATCACAGCATAATTTGGTCTATTTTGACTGAAACTCCTTAAAGGGTGGAATGGTCTAACCTCTAGGGCACTTTAGAGAATCCTAAAGAGTGAAACCCAGCAAATGCTGACGAGATCAGTGGGATTTATAACAAAGGATGTTTCATAAACTGAGGGCTGTCAGTCTCAGTGTTTTAGATTACATGAGTACAGAAGAACTGAGGGAAAAGAACGGCCCCAGAGCCCCTGAAAAAGAAGGCAGCCATGGGAAGAAATTGATGTGTTCCCCAAAGACAATCACAGTTCACTAATTTTCACTTACTTTGTGGACAAGTTTTATATTGGGCTCTTGGCAAGTGACAGATGGTGTGTTCAGTCAGGTTACGTTCCAAGAAGACTTTTGCAAAGAAGCTAAGTACAAAGATGAGCAGGGAGTAAGGAAACCACAGAGGGTCAGTGGGACAGTATGCTGGCTTAGTAACAGTGAGGCAGCAGCCATGCCTGGGCCTTAGGGAGAGAGTCGATCTGAACCAGCCAACCTGGAGGCTATATGCAGAGCATACCACTTTCTCTGTATGGGGAAAACTCAAATGACCTTGTATTGGAGAGCTTAGAGGATAAGCATGTCAACCAGCTAGTTTGTCTTCTTCCAACTGCTTGTCCCCTTAACCAAAGGTAACTGGAAATTCAGCTACAGGGTGAAGGAGCCTTGCTGTGGTAGGAACTGTCAATCCCCAGGGACAGACACATAGCAGGGTGGGGATGGTAGATCCAGGGGATAAATTGAAGACAGTCAGCTGAGGACTCCAAGAGAAATGAAAGACTCAAGATGTTTTGGGCCATAAGTGCAGTAATTTTTTTAAATTTTTTTTTTATGTGTACAAATATTTTACATATGTATATTTAAGTGCACAATGTGTATACCTAGTTGCTATGAAGGCCAGAAGAAGCCATCTGACCCCCGGAATTAGAGTTACAGACAGTTGTGAACCATCATGTTGTTGCTGAGAACTGGATCCAGATCCTCTGTCAGAGACACAAATGCTCTTAACTGTTGTCTTCTCTCCAGCTCCCATGAGTAAGGTACCGATGAGAGCTCGTAGGGATTCCTTGAGGGACAGGCATGGCGACACATACCTTTAATCACAACCCTCTAGAGCCAGAGGAAGGAAGGACTCTGTGAAGTCATGGCCAGCCTGGCATGTGTAGCAAATTCCAGGCCAAGTGGGGCTACATAGTGAGATTCTTTTGGGAAACAGAATAGAGAGAGAAAGAGAAACAATTTTATGAGAAAGTCAAAGAAACAAACAGTAGATTCATAGCTGGTTAAACAAAGCACGTGTCACTGATGAGGTCCATATAGTGGAAGCTTTTAGAAATTACTGACTTGTAGAAAACAAAGATCTGGATTCTCATAATTGATTTTGTTGCTATATAACTGTAAGGGGCACTGATGAGGGGGAAACGGAATGTTAAGCACACAGGGTTCTTCCTTCAAGGGAAGGAATGCAAAACCAATTTTCCACCCAGAAGGCTGGAGCAGAAGTGCTTTCTAGCCTGGTGACCTTTGGAAAATGTGTGTGGTTGAAGACTTTCTTGGGCCAGACCCTCCTTGTAACTTGTTTTTCTGGGTCACTCTATAGAACCCACCTTTATGGAAGGTGTCCCATATACTTTACAAAGAGATTCAAATGTAGCCACATCTAATCAGTATTTAGCTTACTTTGTTCCTCAGAGGCTTAGGTGTGTTTAGCTGTGCATACAGGATTGAGTTAATCAACACAAGAACAGTTTTCACCAAATTGTGCTGTGTTTCAATACATCTAAAATAAACAACGCAGGGACAGACTGAAGTTTGAACCAACACTGGCTACTGAGTCACATTGTGCCCTACTGCTTTCTTGCTTGCTATACACACACACACACACACACACACACACACACACAGAGAGAGAGAGAGAGAGAGAGAGAGAGAGAGAGAGAGAGAGAGAGAGAGAGAGAGAGAGAGGGCACCTTTGCCTGTGTTCTCGCCGCCTTCTACAGTTACCATGCAGTGCATGATGGCAGAGTAGTTATCTCTCTTTGGTAGGCTCCTTATCTCTTCCAGGAATAACACCATCATGATTTCCAAGAATTCACCACAGATCCTTGGGTGTTGGATGTGCTCAATATCATCATGTGCATTCTGTTTAACTCCCCAGGTCAAATAAAGGCCCAGGATCAACCCCAGTGGACCCAGCCATTGATGCTATTTTTACCTTTGGATTACAGTGCTGGGAAGTGCAGGTCTGGACAGTCACCATCCCCAGTTCAGCATTAGTGGATATTTCTAAGAAGAGAATTTGAGATTCTCATGAAAATAGAATCAGAAAATATCTAAAGATGAAGAACACTAAGTGCTCTCAATAATATCGTCTGGGTTCTGGGCTGACCTGTCCTGAAGCATGCTGATGACTTCCATGTTTCTTCCTTATGTGAGCCACTCTCTTGCCATTTTTTACTTTTTCCCAGTTTGAGTGGGATTTCCTCTGCTTCTAGTAGGGATGTTCGATTAACCTGTCTGTAACACGGGTCCACCAACATAAATGATTTTCATATACTTTAGTACAAATAATTAGTACACTGACAATAGCAGCCTCTGTTGTTGGGTCCTCAGTAAATGTTTGTGGGGTAAAATATTATCATTAGATGTGCAGTTCCCCTCAAATGCTTATGTATTATAGGCTTGGCCTCCAAATGGTGGATCCAATCTTTGACAAGTGAACAGACATAATAAACAGATTAATCCATTGCTGAATCCACAATTTGGTAATGCATCAGGAGGCAGTGGGAGGTAGAACAGAGTAGAAGATGGGATTAAGCCTTTGAGGAATGTCTCATCTTGGCCCCTTCCATTTCTCTCTCGTTCCCTGGCTTCCCCAATGTGAGCAGCTTCCTCTTCCACATGTCCTACCGCCCTGATTTTCTGCCCTTCTTTGGGCTGAAAACAATGAATCCAGCTGGCACTTGAGACAAACCCTATGCAACAGTGAGTCCCCAAAAATCTGTCCTTCTTTCAACTGCCCCCTCCCCCCGTATCTGCCATAGCAATGAAAACAAACAATTATTGTTTCAAAATGCAATGAAAGCCTTCTCTAATGGGGCCCTGTAGAGGTGATACAGCCCTGCATCCATCTCCAGAAATTTTGTTGTCCAAGTTCTTGGTAAAATGTCAGCTGCTGTAGATGTATCAAAGAGAAAGGAAGGTCACTGGCTTCTCCTCACAGAAGCTGCTATTTGGGGTCTTCTCCCAGGTCATACATAGAAAGCAACTGGAGGCTTGTGAAAACAGGCAAGGTTTTCACAGACATTAGATCATAGACTTTAGCTCCAGGAAGCAGGTACGGAGTACTGATTCTTACTATCATGGAGTTCTGTTGGGACCTTCTCGGAAACCATCTTCCCTAGGACCCTCGCTCCACACCATCTTCTTCAGTTGCTGAAGCAACCTCTGGCCAGTTGCTCATATGACTCCATAAGCCCTGTCCGTGAATTCTAGGTTGAATTCTTCAAGGTTGCCGATATCCCAAGAACATGTCCCTTACGACGCCCTTACAACTAAGCTTGCTCCTTCTGGTTCCTCTCCCCTGACACCATGATCATCTGCAGCGAGTCTCATCCACATCTTCTCAGATGTGGAGAGGTCAGGTATCCATGTCTGCACTATGAGAACCTTTGGTGCTCTCTTACTTAAGAGGAAGGCCACTACCTTCCTCAGGAAACCACAGGGTGCTCAGATACATCTCAAAGGAATTCCTCTCAGCCTCTCTCCTCAAGCCCCACCCCCTCATACAAATGGCTGAATGGGGGCGGAGGCTCCTAATCTGACTGCAGACTTCTAGTCAGTGAGGCCAGCCTAGATGCAAGGCTGCTTGGAAAGAAAGACTGCTCTTTCCATCGGAGTTGCACCATCTGACACAGCAGCCACAAGGCGCATATGGCCAATGAGAACTTGAAGAGTTGCCATCCTAACTGCAATAGCCTTGAGAGTGTAACCATTACCATCTTTTATAAACTTAGGAAAAATAAACTAATGTAAACCATCTCATTATTATCTTTATAATGTATAGAGGTGGCACCATGTGCAACATGTTGGGTTAATAATATATATAATTCATTACAATTGATCCTATTTCTTTCCTTTTTAAAAAAATATGGCTACTAGAAAAAGTTAAACCACACACACAGTTTGTATTAGATCTCAACAAGGCAGCACTGCTTTTAAATGTATGACCATGCAGCTTTGGCACTTACATGAACTGAAACTCCAACGTATGACAAGTCCAGTTCAAGGGCCTGCTACACGGTATTTGTAGATCTCACAGTCCCCTGTCTGGCACATCCTAAATACAGGATAGTATGAGAGACAAGGAAGAAATGGAAGAAGAAGGTTTTTGTTTTGTTTTGTTTTGCTTTTTGTTTTTTAGTAGTAGTAGCAGTAGTAGCAGTAATAGTAGGCGATGCTATTGATATTACTCTTCTCTAGCAAACCCTGTGTAAATAAAAGCCGCTGCTATTCTGCTAACCTCACATGGTTTGAGTGAAGGAAAATCTCCTTGAACTGTAAATCGCTGCATAAATAGTGGCTGTCCTGGTATTAATATTCATAAAGACAACTATCATATTTTGGCATGCAATGTTGCGACTGGTTAACAGAACTACTCTGGTGGCCTGGCCCTGGGCCCAGCAGCCATTTCTTACATTAAATTACATCAAAACCTAACACTGAATCTGACACTAGGTGGCAGTAAAAGCTGCACTTAAGTTCTACGTTGGTCCCAGCAGCACAGCCGACCTGGCACTGGAAAATGTGCAATCTCCCTGAGGGACCCCCCTTGCCCCATGAGGACTCCTTGAGTTAAAAGCCTCTTGCATCTCAAATTTGATGCCAGGCACTGTGAAGAACACAGAAAGCTGCTACGACACAGAACAGCTCCTCGGGAGCATTAGTGTGTTAAGCAACAATTACAGGAGGTCACTGTTTGGGACTGAACTCTTGTATCAGGCCCCAACAGACCAGACCAAATCAAAATGGAGTCATTAGAGCTAAATACCACAGAAATGTAATAAACAAACAGAAAATGCAAGTGTGAATCAGGGCTAAGGAGATGGCTAGTTATTAAAGGATAGGCTCACAATCAAACATTTACATAAATCAGCCCTAAAACATACTAGCTTTCCAGACACAGATTCCAGTCTATGAATGCCAACGAAAGGAAGTTCATTCTGTTTTTACTCCTTTTCCTCAAAGATGCGACTTGACATTAAGCCCTCAGCTTACTTCCCCTCTTCCCTTACTTTGTCTCAGCGTGCAAAGCCCACTGTTCTAACATTGTCAGACGTTGTCTAACAAAAGTGAGAGTGTCTGCTCCATTTTATAGCCCTGATCCACCAACCTTGAAGAAGAGCCATTGATATTTATGATGAAATTTGTTGTACTTTTGTCTTTTGAGAAATGTGAGAAAGGAGACTGCCCTTCCTCAAAAAGAAACAAACAAGCAATCAAAAACCACATCTAGGAGAGGAACTCTGCTGTGTCAGAGGGAGGAGTGGCAACTGTGGGCATCATGAGAGGCCTGCAGGGGAAACAAGAAGAGCTTCCTGGGGCTGGAGAGATGGCTCAGCAGTTAAGAGCACTGACTGCTCTTCCAGAGGTCCTGAATTTAATTCCCAACAACCACATGGTGGCTCACAACCATCTGTAATGGGATCCAATGCCCTCTTCTGGTGTGACTGAAGACAGCTACAGTGTACTCATATATATAAAATAAATTTAAAAATTAAAAAAAAAAAAAAAAAAGAAGAAGAGCTTCCTGTAACATCTGACATGTGACATCTGAGCTGGGTTTTAAAGAAGTCTTCTCTTGGTAGAGAAGGCAAGGGACATTCCAGAAGAGCAAATGCAAAGGACACTGGGAACAGCAATGAAAAGGTGCTGTCATTTGGGAAGGAACGGTGAGGGGTGTGTGAGGAAAGACAGGCTTGCACAGCGAAGACATGTCCTGCCTGCAACATCAGAGAAACTAATGTACGAATAGGAAAGAGTAGATGGGCGTGGGAAGGTGTGATAGCTAGTCTTGGTTGTCAGCCTGACTGAATCTGAAGTAAAATGCAAGCCAGCCCCCTGGCACTCTTGTGAGGGACTTGCCTTGGTCAGGTAAGTGGACCGAATCTTCTAGTGGCTGCCAGATAAAAGGTCACAGAAGGAAACTTCCTTTTCTGCTTGCTGCCTTCACTCCTTCTGGCAAGTTCATCTATCTCGTTGTTATAACATTCCTTTGCTGATATTAGAAACAGCTTTGGGCTTCCAACATGGACTGAGATCAGTAGCTCCAGGAATCTTCGAGAACTTCAGCAACAGATTAGGAATGCTGAGACACCCAGCTTCATAGAACTAATCCAAGATTCCCAGCCTCCCCAGTGTGAGAAGGCCATTGTTGGACTCCCAGGACCATATTATGTAATATAATCTAATAAATCCCTTTTTAATATATGTCCATTCCATCAATTCTCTTCCTTTAGAGAACCCTGACCAACACAGAAGGCAAACTAAGACATGTTGGGAAGGAAGCCATGAGACTGTAGAACTTGGGTACTCTTGCAGGTGATTTGGGACTATTGGATTCCTCAACTGCAGAGAACAGGCATTCTGGAAGGAGATTTCTGGGTGTAACACAGTGCCTAGCTTTACTTCCAGACTCTCGCAGACAGGTTCCTAGATTCCCCATAGCCTGGCTCTAGAACAAGTCCACTCTCCCTTTTAAGCCTTCAAACTACTGTGGATGCAGATATTTATTAGCTCAGTTGGATTAACTACCAAACTCACACCATCACCTCAGAGAAAGCAAACTCTTGCTGTATTGCTCATCTCTTAATACTCAGTAAAGTTGGTACCAGTAGATTCCTGACTATCTGATCTGAGTCCATGTCAGGGTCTTCATTCCAGGGGACCTAAGAACCTGCTGGGCTAGGCTTGCCCATTACTATAAGAGCTGGCATTTATTAACTTTGAGTCAGGCGGTGTCCTGGGTTCTTTACACACATGATCGCATTTCATCCTCATGACAACTTATATTTAGAGAGAAAACAGGTTCAGAGAACTGAGTTGCCTGAGGAGCCTAAGTGGCAAGCCCTTGATTGCAGAGTTGTTTGATTGTGAAGACCTTTGCTCTTTCTTAACCTGTCGTTGGCATGGCATGCTATGGTTTGTCTAAGTGTGCTCCAAAGCCCAGTGTGTTGAAAGGAAGGGCTTGGCTGTCAGCCTCTGGTCTTCCTGAAAGACTACAGAACATTTAGGAAGTAGAGCCTAATTAGGTGGTGTACCCTTGAAGGGGATATTGAGACTCTAGCCCTTTCCAGCCACCATAAGACGAACACTTTCCCTTATTATCACACACCCTCACTATGATGTAGTGTGTTGCCATTGGCCCCAAGTCAACAAAACCAACAAACCACACACTAAGCTCTCTGAAGTCATGAGCTAAATAAACATTCCTCCTTGTAAGAGGTTTATCACTAGCATTTGGCCACAGTGGTGGAAAGCTGACTGATGCGTAGGGGAATCTTGGTCTCCTAAAGGTGAGGAAAAAGACTCAAGCCTAGGTCACCATCCAGACAATGAAAAAAGTCATCCTAATCCAGCTCCCTCCAAAGGCTCTGATGTACAGAAGGCTGTGGTGGGTTCTCTGAAGGCTGGTGCCTGGGGCTGCAGCCTCTGGAAGGAGTCAGAGACTAGAGTGGACAGGATGCTCCCTCCAGGAAAAACAACCTGGTCTCTGCAGCTTCACTGCTCAGGGTTTATGCCTTGGCTACAAAGAAGTGAACTGGTAATAGAGGTTTTGTCAAGGGCAGAGCGGCTCTGCCCATGGGGGCAACACTTAAGCACTGTGCTTCCCCAGGGCAACTCCTCCCACATGTGGTGCCACAAAGGTGTAGCTCTCAGCCAGCTGGGCACAAGGCAAATTCACCAGTGGTTGTTTTTCTTAGCAGCTTCCTGGATGAGAACTGGGTCTCTTAGTATCAGAGGGCTATTATTCTACTTAACAACAGAGAGAAAAAGAGAGAGAGAGAGAGAGAGAGAGAGAGAGAGAGAGAGCGCAAAAGCTGTGGGACTGGCTTGTGCAAGGTTGCTGTGTCCACACACTCCATCACTTTGCTACCAGGCAAGGCATCTTTCCATCCATCCATCCATCCCTTTTTAATCTACAGTATGCAGATGTTGTTCACAGATGTCATGTGGCAAAATATATGTATAAAGAGTCCCAGTCTTCAAACCTTGGAGAGTAGTTGTAGACAGACAAAATAAAACCCAGGTTCCCCAGGATTCATCAGTTTGCAATGGGGCCTACTCATCAAATCCCTCAGAGCCTTTTA
>JAPYYD010004101.1:0-13428 GCA_028551405.1 Uromys caudimaculatus | reverse complement strand
TGTTTTCCTGTAATTCTTTAATGTATTTTTGCATTTCCTCTTGAAAGGCTTCTCGTTGTTTATCTCTGTTCTCTTGCATTTCTTTAAGGGTGTTATTCATATCTTTCTTAATGTCTTCTATCATCCTCATGAGAAATGATTTTAAATCTGAGTCTTGCTTTTCTGGTGTGTTGGGGTATCCAGGGCTTGCTGTGGTGAGAGAGCTGGGTTCTGATGGTGCAGAGTACTCTTGGTTTCTGTTCTTTATGTTCTTGCCCTTGCCTTTTGCCATCTTGTTGACTCTGTTGTTAGCTGATCTTACTCTGTCTGGTTGTGGCTTGCCCCTCCTTCAGGTCTCTGTGTCAGTACTCCTTGAAGACGAGCTCTCTCTGAGAGGTCTTTGGGTTTGGAGAGCTGTGGCACTGGGTCTGATCTCGGTCCCTGTGTCTCGTGGGTTCAGGGCAGTTCCTGGTGAGCTGTGGGGCATGTCTTTGGCCCTCTCCCGGCTCTTCCGAGCTCCTGAGAGGGATCTTTGTCCTGGGGCTAATTTGCTATGGAGCCCTGTGGCCCAAGCTGAGGTTCCCGGCTGCCGCTGGAAGTTGCTGTCCCTCAATCTCTGTGGGCCGCGGAAACCGGGCGGAATCAGTGAGCTCTGGGGCTCGTTTTGCCCTCGCTTGGGGCTTTTCTGCATTCCTGGGAGAGAAAATTTTCTCCCGTGCTGCTTGACTATGGAATCCTAGTGTCCCAGGCAAAAGTTTCCTGCTTCAGCCGCCCGCTGTTGGGATCCAGGGGGGTTTCTAAGCCCGCCTACCTCGGTCCCTGTGTCTGGCGGGTTTGGGGCAGTTCCTGGTGAGCTGTGGGGTGTGTCTTTGGCCTTCTCCCGGCTTTTCGAGCCCCTGAGAGGGATCTTTGTCCCGGCGCTAGTTTGCTATGGAGCCCTGTGGCCCAAGCTCAGTGTTTTATGTTGAGGTCCTTGATCCCCTTGGACTTGAGTTTTAGACCGTGTGATAGATACTTTCATTCTTCTACATGCAGACATTAAGTTAAGCCAGCACCATTTGCTGAAGACACCTTCTTTTTTCCATTGCATGTTTCTACATTCTTAATTAAAAATCAGGTGTTCATAAGTGTGTGGATTTATATCTGTATATTCAATCCATTGGTCAACCTGTTTGTTTTATGCCAATACCACATTTTTTTTTTTTTATTACTGTAGGGATGGTGATACCACTGGAAGTTCTTTTATTGTACAGGATTGTTTTTAGATATCTTGGGGTTTTTATTTTTCCACATGAAGTTGAGTATTTTTCTTGCAAGTCTGTAAAGAAATGTGTTGGAATTTTAATGAGAATTGCATTGGATCTGTAGCTTGCTTTTGGTATGATGGCTATTTTTACTAATTTTACATTTATTCTACCAATCCATGGGCATTGGAGATCTTTCCATTCTCTTATATCTTCAATTTCTTTCTTCAAAGACTTGAAGTTATTATCATACAAGTCTTTTACTTTCGTGATTAGAATTACCTGAAGATTTTTTTATACTATTTGTGGCTATTGGGAAGGTTGCTGTTTTCCTGATTTTCTTTTCAGTCCACTTGCAATTTGGGGGCTAAAGATTTATTTGAGTTAATCTTGTATATGGCCACTTTCCTGAAGGTATTTATCAACTGTCAGAGCTCCTTGGTAGATTTTTTTGGATCACTTATTTATACTATCATATCATCTGCAAATAACAATACTTTGACTTCTTCTTTTCCAATTTGTATTCACTTGATCTTCTTCCATTGTCTTATTGCTCTAGCTAGAGCTTTTTTCAGTGGGAGGAAAGGCCCTTGGGCCTGAGGGTGTTCGATGCCCTAGTGTGGGGGAATGCCAGGGCAGGAGGACAGGAGTGGGTGGGTGGGGGAGCACCCTCATAGATGCGGGGGGGGGGGGGAGGGATGGGATAGAGGGTTTCCAAAGGGAAGATCTAGAAAGGGAAAAACATTGAAATGTAAATAAAGAAAATATCCAATAAAAAAAAATTTAAAGAAAAAAAAGAAAGAAAAGAAAAAGGAAGCCAAAGAGAAGGGCACCTGGGTTCAGCTGAAGTGCCGGCCTGTGCCACCCAGAGAAGCACACTTTGTGAGGAGTAACAGAAAACAGCCTGAGCTGTTGGAGCCATTCCATATGAATTCATGGCCTCATTTACAAAAGAGAAATAAAAGACCCAGACTGCAAAGTGTTTTCCTTAAAAATAAAAATAAACAAAAAGAAAAAAACAAACCAGCATTAATCTGTAGTGGTCAGATAGGATGCAGGGAGTTATTTCAGTTTTTTTGTATCTGTTGAGACTTGCTTTGTGACCCAGTATGTGGTCAATTTTGGAGAAGGTTCCATGAGCTGCTGAGAAGGTGTATTATTTTATGTTTGGGAGATACATTCTAAAGATATCTGTTAGGTCCATTTGGATGACCTGTCCATTGGTGAGAATCAGGTACTGAAGTCTCCCACTATTAATGTGTGAGGGTTGATTTGTGACTGAAGCTTTAGTAATGTTTCTTTTTACAAATGTGGGTGCCCTTGTGCTTGGTGCATAGATTGAAACTTTGAAAAATATAAAATATTTTCTCCATCTCTTTTGATTTTGAATTGAAGTCAGTTTTTAGATATTAGAATGGCTATATCAGCTTGCTTCTTAAATCCATTTGCTTAAAAATTATTTTTCCAACCATTTACTCTGAGTTAATGTCTATGTTTAATGTTGAGGTGTGGTTTTTATATGCAGTAGAAGGATGGATCTTGTTTTTGCATCCATTCTGTTAGCCTGTGGGTTTTTTTTAAAACTGGGGAATAAATCCATTGATATTGAGAGATCTTAATGACCAATAAGTTTTTCATTTCTGTTATTTTGCTGTTGTTGCTGATGTTGGTATCTATGTGTGTGCTTTACTTCTTTTGGTTTTGCTGGTGTGAGATTATTTATTTCTTGTATTTTAATGGTTGTAGTTAACTCTCCTTGGGTTGGAATTTTCTGTCTAGTATCTTCTGTGGGGTTAGGTTTATAGATAGATTTTTTTTTGAATTTGACTTTATCATGGAATATCTGTTTTCTCCATCTATGGTAATTGAAAGTTTTGCTAGGTATAGTAGTCTGGGCTGGCATCTGTGATTTCTTAGAGTCTACAAGACATCTTCCCTGGCTTTTCTTACTTTTAGAGTCTCAACTGAGAAGTTGAGTGAATTCTAATACATCTGCTTTTATATGCCACTTGGTCTTTTTCCCTTGCAGCTTCTAATATTCTTTCTCTGTTCTGTGTGTTTGCTGTTTTAATTATTATGTAGCAAGATGACTTTATTTTCTGGTCCAAAGTATTTGGTGTTCTGTATGTTTATTGCCTTTATAGGCATGTCCTTTAAGTTAGGAAAATTTTCTTCTATGATCTTATTAAACATATTTTCAAGGACTCTGAGCTGAGACTCTTCTCTTTCTTCTACTCCTATTATTCTTAGGTTTGGTCTTTTCATAGTGTCTCAGATTTCCTGGATGTTTTGTGTCAAGAACTTTTAGATTTAACGTTTTCTTTGACAGATATATCTATTTCTTTTATTATATCTTCAACACCTGAGATTCTGTCTTTCATCTCTTATATTCTGTTGGTGATGCTTGTGTTTGTAGTTCCTGTTTAAGTACCTAGATTTTCCTTTTCCATAATTCTTCCAGCTTTTGTTTTCTTTATTGCTTCTCTTTCTCTTTTTTAGGCCTTAAGCAGTTTATTTGTTCATTCAAATATTTTTTTTTCTTGATGTACTTGATTTCCTTAAGGAATTTATTAATTTCCTCCAATTTTTAATTTGTCTTTCCTTGGTTTCCTTAATAAATTCATTCATTTCTTCTTTAAGGACCTCTATCATCTTCATAAGTTTGGTTTTAAGGTTTTTTTTCTCTTGTGCTTCAGCTGTATTGAAATTTTTCAGTGTTTACTGTCATAAGATAGCTGAGTTCCAGTGAGGACATATAGCCCTGGATATTGTTGATGGTGTTCTTAAGCTAATGTCTAAGCATCTAGGTCTAGGTGATTATAGGTCTAGGTGCTGATTTCTCAGTTTGTCCTTGTTATATGGATGTTTTCTATTTTGGGTTTCTGTTTCCTCTTTGGTCTTCTGTTCTTTGTGACCTGCAGTTATGGCATCTGGCATGGTCTCTGCTACAGCAAGAATCTCACAGCTAGCATTGCCTTTGGTAGAGCCAGGGGTCTGCATCTGAGTTGGGAAGTGGAGCATGTCCACCTTAGGGGAGGTGGTATTTGGGTTAATCTGCAAGGAGTGGGGTACTGAGAGAGTGGAGGAGTCTGGGTGGGCTGCCTATCTGGGTGTCTGGTGTGGTCTCTGGTTCTTTAGTGAGTCTCCACCCTAGTTAGAGGCTGGAGTTCTGGCATCTGACATGGTCTAAGCGGCATGGCTTGAACCTGAGCAGCAGATATCTACCCAAGTCAAGGAGGTAGCATGACAGCAGGGGTGGACATTGGGGCAGGAAGGCGTGGGTGACAGCAGGTTGGGTATTTAGGAACCAAACTGACAGTGTGGGAGAGTTCTGTGGGCAGGCAGGCAGCCTATCTGTTCTTGCCATTGTGTATTCTTAAGTTTTTAGCTGTGTGTAACAGGGTTGTAGAAGGGCCTTCTATTACAGTGGGAGTAGATATCTATATAATATATCTGGGTGGTTTCTTGTTATTTATGTAAAGCCTTACCTATGTCTATAATTTTTGATCCAACAATATTACTTCTAGGAATTTATAAAAATAATGCAAAAGAATACCACAAGAGAGACTACTCATTTTAGCACTACTTAAAAAGCAAACAAACTATCTCATAAGCTCAAGAATACTCATTGCTAGAGGACTGATAACACAAGGTTTAACTTAGATCACATTCTCAACAAAATCAGTGTAGTAGAGGTTCACTGGGGTGAAGAGGTAAATGGGGCTTTTGCTTGTGTGTCTTGGTTTATTTAGCAAAGTATTTGTAATGTCTCTTATTGGGGGTGAGGTTTTGGGTCATTTAAAAAATTGTTTCATACTTTCACGTGTTTTCTGTAGTGTGTGAGGTTTTCTTATATAACAAGGGAGGAAAAAAAAAAACAATGAAAATGTTTAACAACAGGGGAAATGGAATGCAGCCTGGTGGTGTTTAAATGCCTTCCCCAGCCCCAGGCAGACAGAGGTTGGTGATTTCCCCATTACAAAGAGGAGCCATTCATTTTTTCTCTAACCTTTACCCTTCTGTGTCTCTGTAATAAGATTAAGTATTGTCCATGGCTAGATTTGTTAGAGGGCCCTCTGAGCTTTAGAGCAAGCCACATGCAGCCTATATTTTCAGGGAAGTAGAACTTTAGACAACCTAATGAGAGAAGAAAAACGCCAGGGCCCAAAGATGTCTGTTTGTCATTGAGCTATAATTTCTTTCCCCAATTACTTCTCTCCTGCCAGCTGGGCCATGTGTCCCGGTGCCTCACCCAGGAGACCTTCTCCATTCCATAGTCTGTGCAGGAGCAATAACTCACTCCTCAAGAAGTACTCCCCTAGTCCCAGAAAGAAGCATGGATGTGAGTCCCACACAGTGAGAATCTTTTATGTGTATACATACACAAGTTACAAAGATGCTCTCTTGACTAATTAAAGGTATTTACTATGTAGACAGACTATGTCATGTTTATTCTGAGATGTAACATTTCAGGCTTATTCTAAAGGTAACCAGTGAAGCTACTTTAAGGCTATGTTTATCCAGTTTTCTATTTATTATACATCAGGACAATTAATATTCTATGCATAACTTCAGTCCGGATCTAGTAAAATACAGTACATATTTTACCAGAATGAGAACTTATAATCCAGCCATTAAAAACGTTCTCAATTGTGTGCATTTTAATCTACCTTTTAAGTTGGACCTAATTTCTTAGGGTGATAGTATGTTGGTTAGTTTTCTGTCTACTAGACACAGCTAGAGTCATTTGAGAAGCATGATGCTTCAATTGAGAAAATGCCTTCTTAAGCTTGGCCTATGTGGCGGCTTGAATGAAAACGGCTCTTTCTGGAGGAAGTGTGTCACTAGCTGTGTGCTTTCAGGTCTCAGATGCTCAAGCCAGGCTCAGTGTTACTCTCTCTTCCTGCTGCCTGCCCTCCAGGTGCAGAACTCTTGGTTCCTTCTCTAGCACCCCATCTGCCTGTGTGCCGCCATGCTTCCTGCTATGATGATAATGGACTAAACCTCTGCAATACAAGCCAGCCACAGTTAAATGGTTGTTTTTTTTTTTTTTTTTTTTTAAATAAGAGTTGCAATGGTCATGATGTTTCTTCACAGTAATAGAACTAAGATAGCCTATAATCAATTTTGTTAATCTTTTTTTTTTTTTATTAGTGATTGATGTGTCAGGGCCCAGATCACTGTGGGTGGGTTGTGCCATCACTGGGCAGGTTTCTTGGTGTTATGAGAAAGCAGGCTGAGCAAAACATGGGGAGCAAGCCACTAAGCAGCATCCCCTCCATGGACTCTGATTTAGTTCCTGCCTTGAAATCCTCCCCAACTTCCCTTTAAGAAGGACTCTGATCAGGACATATAAATGGAAATAAGTGCTTTCCTCCCTAGTTACTCTTTGGTCATGGTATTTTATAACATAAGTAGAAACTGACTAAGACTAACAGTGAAGCTTAGAAATTATCTCCAGATCTGTCTGGTTCTAGGACTGGGAGAGTAGCTCACCCCAAGAACTAGCCAGCAACAAGAAAAGCAGAAATGACTCTTCAAGGAGGAACTTGTCACTGGATAAAGGATCCCTCAGTGCAGACTTTTCTGCAAGAAAATGGGTCTGACCCAAAAGGCAAAGAGCAGGTAGAAACAAGAAGAAAGCCACAGTGTTGATGATTAGATGTACAGGGCAAAGGCATAGGGTGGTTGAGAGGGTGGAAACTTGTGGAACTGTCATGGCAAGGAGGACTCCTCCAAAGGAAGAGTCCCCAAGTCTGTGTATAAGCTCATTCATATCCTTAGCTAACCCTGGTGCGTGCGTGTATACATATACATACACACACACATACACATAAATATGTGTGGTAGGAGTGGGGTGCTCTAAGACCAGTAGAAAACAACTGTTGAAAGGTTTAACCATATTTCAGTTGTTCCCTGCAGTAAGAGAGGTGGAATCTGGCATGTGAAAGGGCATTAGAAAATAAGTTATTTAGCAATTAACACACCTTTAAAGCAATACTGAAATAATCACATTGGGGCTGGCTTTCAACTTTGGAGACTTAGCTCATTAGCATCATGGCAGGGAGCACGGTGGCCTGCAGAGTTGGTGCTGGAGAAGTAGCTGAGAGCTACATCCTGGTCTGCAAGCAGAGAGAAACCTCAAAGCACACTCTCAGTGACACACTTTCTCCAACACAGCCACACCTTTGAATCCTTACCAAATAGTGCTGCTTCCTTGTGACTAAGCATTCAATATATGAGCCTATAGAGACCATTCTTATTCAAACCACCTCACTGAAAAACTAAAATGCACTGACATAAAAATAAATAAGATCACATTAATATGTAGAATTTCATTAATAAAAGTTTATGGTATGAATTTAATAGCAAACATCAATAAAAAGCCAC
Organism: Uromys caudimaculatus; assembly: GCA_028551405.1. Lineage (NCBI taxonomy): Eukaryota > Metazoa > Chordata > Mammalia > Rodentia > Muridae > Uromys > Uromys caudimaculatus. The sequence continues at coordinate 5,815 of JAPYYD010004101.1, read as the reverse complement.
GTGAATTAAATGTTTAGCTAAATATGCATTCCTCTGTAGAATGGAAAGTGTAGAGAATAAAAAACAATAAGTGAACAGATCTTTAAGCACCACTAGGCACTGCTGCAAAAGTGTAGCAGACATGTAGTTGTAGCAGAATTTTCCCTGTCCAATTAATTTAAATATTAATACAACAAGAAGCCTGTGATTGGACAGGGAAAAGGGAGGCAGAGCTAAGAGTTGCAGAGACAGGGAGCGACAGAGGAGAGACAGAGGAAGCAAGATGCCTTATTTTTTTTTATTATTTACTGCAATAGGTGGCGAACCAACGTGCTGGGCAAGAATCCACTAAAAATTTAAGTTTATTAGCCTGTGAGTTAGAGTTTTATTTTTTTAAGTGAGTAGCTGGGTAGCGCTGAGATGAGTCTCCTGGACTCAAGCGTGAGAATTGAAACAAAGAAACAGCTTGTAGGCTCTGAGATCCCCTGCTGTGGCCAGTGCAGGCTGCTCTGAGTCAGAGAGCTGCAGAATGGAATGAGATTGTTTGCTTTTGGGAAAGATTTATATACAGATTTTGTTCAAATCATGTGGGGAATTTTGCCGGTGGTTCGGAACTAGGATAGGAAAAATTAGTCACTGACTCCAAGTAGAGAGGGCAGTGATAACCATTGCCTGCTACGTACAGGTATTAATTAATAATGTCTGTGGCTCCAGGAAGAGAGCTGAACAGATAGATTGTATAACAGGATGGCTGCTCTAGGCAGAGAGAGTAACAAGTAAAAACTGCCTGCTTCCTATAGGCAGATATTAGTGAAAGTTTGAATTAATTGCTTATATAAAGATATATTCCTCTAATATGTCTTACAGGATACTCAAATTCTTTCTAACATGGGTTCCACAAGAATCCTGGGTTATTATCCTGCTTGGCAAAATGGGTAAGGCCTAAGAATAGGTACATACAGTATTTTAGTTTACTTCATTTGTTTTGGATTGCTTTAATTTTCAAAATAGGTGTGATTTTGAGTTTTGTGGTTATATTATTCCTCTGGGATAGAGGTCAATATAAATGTTTTTTCTGGTTGCTGGCTCAAGGATATGCTGATTTGGGAGAAAGGTTTGTCTTTGTATTTTTAAAAAAGGTGATTAGTGTCTATACACCTTCCAGAGTAATATGGATCAGATTTGATAGAGGGAGACCCCCCAAAGAACTAGATTCCAGAGAATCAAACAAACAAATAAAAAGTTATCTTGATGATACTAAAATTTTGTTTTAAGAGTTGTATATTACAGAATATACAGCCTTGGTGAGTCTCATCGTCAGACATGCTAAACTGACCTGCTTGAACTCCTGATGTCTTGGACTTTCAGCCAGATCTAGTCAGGACACAGGCATCAGAGGCTAAATCAATTGTTGGTGTGGCCTTCTTAAGGCCAACCAACTCCCCTATTTTCCCTACCCTTCCCCCCCCTTGAAAAATATCTCAATGCCCAGATTCAGCTTGAAGAAGTTATGAAGAGTCGTCATCCCAGTTCTCTGGGCTTTGGAGCTGGAGGTGGTTATTCTAAGGTTGTCTTTCTAGAGAATTTAGAAATGGTCATAATTGGAACATGGAGGAAATAGCTAGAATTGATTGTATAGCCACAATCTCATTTGGTAAAAATCTTTATAATTGTTACTAAGTTGAAGTCATAATTTCTTATTTTGGTACAGAATTTATTTTGATGCAAAATCAAGGATTTCATTGGTATAAGTTTCTTCTATTGATACAAAATTTTTGAAAGTTCAGGACTTAGACCCAGTCCTTCTATAACTGTTATTATAAACTGATATGAGATGTTTAAGCCTGTGAGTTAAGAGCCAAATAGCAAATGCATGGCTCTGAGTTTATTGTTAGCGTGTTTTCAGATATTTTAATTAGAAATAGCTGAGGGTAATTAACAGACAACAGTCCAGATTACTTTACATAGATAGTTAGTTTTCAAAAACGTCAGAATTCCACAGAATGTGACATTTATTGTTATTTATTCACTTATGGTTGAGACAAATCTGCTCCTAACAGCTTCCCATTCATGGATTCAAAGAAGCAGCTGAGGATCTATTCCTCCAGGTAAGGCTGTACACTCTTGCTAGGTCACCCCTGGGCAGAAATTGCCAATCTCTCTTGCAGACCTGTACTGTTTTTGAAAGGACACAATTTACAGGATAGGACAGCTTAGTTCTGCCAAGACAGAATAGGCTAGTCCTTAATAACTTCTGTTTTTCAAAGGTCAGATGATCCTGGGCCAGAAGGCTGAAGACATGCTCCAACTTCCTGACTTACTGGGGCTGTATAGGTAGGCAGCTGTCTCTACAATTTGTCTTAGTTCTGGAAGTTGTGTTAAGCTTCCTATATATTTTCAGTTAATGTTGGTCATTCTAGGATTTCTGACAGAGTTGGAAGACTACTTATAATCTCATAGTTAACTCAGTCTATTTAACATTGAGAGAACAGATTTGAGAGGATGCTTTTCAGATGGCATAAGATCTAAAGCCAGGACATAAGTCAAGTGTAGAATTATGAGTCTTTTAAGTTTGGATAGATGACAATGTTCTATTTTATTGACAAAAATGATAGACTGGGTGTTAGGTCTATCTTGTACCTTATAAATTACAAAATGGTAATAGTTGTGCTCAATTTATATTTGAGAGAAAAGTTGTTTTTTTATTTTTTTATTTTAACAGGAAGGGTGATATGTAGCACAATTTTCCCTGTCCAATTAATTTAAATATCAATACAATAAGAAACCTGTGATTGGACAGGAAAAAGGGAGGCAGAGCTAAGAGTTGCAGAGATGGAGCAACAGGAGAGGTGGAGGAAGCAAGATGGAGGATGACAGACAGGATGATTCAGATTCCGCATGGTTTTAAGTATACACAGGTAGATGTAATATCATAAAGGAATAGAATAACTGGGGTAACTTGTCTAATCTAGGTGGGCAGCTTGCACTATATCAACTGGTCCTGAATTTATTGTGTGGGCATCTTGTGAATTGAGGATATATTGATATATAAATCTGACTGATTAATTATAAGCTTCTAGAGTTTTGTTTTGCTGGAATGTGGGACTGCTGTCTACAGGGGGATTGTGGCTGAGAAGGAACCAGCAACTCCAGAGACAAGCGAACCAGAGCTGAGAAGACTGTCGGTCACTGCTGGGGCTAGCTAGAGGAGGCGAGACTGCCGGGCAGAGAGTGAATGGCTCAAGCACGGGAACTTGCCACACTCATTTTCTATTTCCCACAACATGTAGTCTCACAAAGAAAGGGGAAAAAATAAAATAGAACAGAATTTGTAAAGATGACGATAGACTAAATATATATAGGCTTATAGACATCCAGCAGACTCCAAAAAGATAAACATTGGGAGTATAATTCTTAGGCATATTATGTTCCAACTGTTAAATATCAATGACAGAAAATCATGAAAAGAGACCAAAATGACTTGTTTTCTACAGGGAAACAGTAATATGAATGACCAGACCAGAGAAAACTTGAATGCAGGGATGAGTTGTACAGCTATGAAAGGAAAAGAGTCAGCTCTGACTATACCCAATGAGAGTATCCTTCAAAAACAAAAGTGAGACAAAAATATGTTCAGCTAAAAGAACAGAAAATCCCTCACCTCAGAACCACACCAGACATACACTACAGAGATTGCTCAAGACAGACAGACCTACATTAAAGAACCCTAGATACAGTTATTAGTAAAGTCCACTAGAAATCCAGAGATTACTTTTCTTCTGATCTGAATATAGCATATAAAATTAAGGAAGACATAATTTATTTTTTGTGCAGATTAAAAATGTATGAAAGTGAACGTTCATGATTCTCTGCCTCCTTACTGTACGCAAGCTTCAGCAGCCGTGACTTCACAACCGTGGTGAATTTCCCCCCTTGAATTGTGAGAAAAAATAAACTTTCTGTCTTTAAAACAGACACCCCACACACACATCACACACACACACACATCACACACACACACACCATACACTCATACACACATACTCACACACATACATACTCATGCACACACATAGCACACATACACACACACACACCATTATAAAAGGAGGAAGTAAGTTGAATTGTTATATCATAAGGTTTTTATATTTAACAAAAGCAGAAAACACAGTTCTAACAGAAGTGTGACAGATGTAAGGTGCATAGTCCAGTTTCCAAGGGAACCAGGCAGACAAAAACCCAAATACTCTGAAAGAATTAACACAATTACTTAAATTTTGTTGCTCTTAAAGAAGGAATAGTGGAGAGGAAAAGGTAGCTCAATGGAAAACCAACAGGAAAATGGTGGACATAAGCAGTCATGTAAATAATTAGATATAAACAAAGTAAGCACTGGCTGAAAAGGCAGAAGCTGTAACACTCAGATATACTACTTCCCCACCCTCCCACACCAGGACTGAGGATCAAACCTAGGGCCTCAGGCATGCTAGCCAAGCACTCTACAACTGAGCCTCATCCGAGCCTGTTCTCACTATTTAGAAAAAAAACAAAAACCCCAAAACAACAACAACAAAAACAACTTTTATTTTGAGAAAATGTCATTAGGTTATGCAGACTGGGTTTGAACTCATTGTATAACCCAGGGAAGCCTTGAAATTGTTGTCCACAGCCTCAGTCTCTTGAGTAGCTAGGATGACAAGCTTGCATTAGCAAGTCAGGCTTGTGGGCTTGCCACAGATGGTGGTACCAGTGTTCACATGCTGTTTTCCAGGAGTGGCCACGGATCAGAGGTCTGGGATGTGGGTGTGTAGGAGTGGCCACAGCCCCACCCACTGTAACAGTGTTCACAGGAAGCTGGAGCCTGAGGCTGGGCAAAAGTGTTGTGGCTTCAGGGTCCAGGCTGCACGGATGAGGGTTACAACAGAACTGAGGTGCTGATGCCAGTAGAAGGGGCTGGGGTTCGACTGAGGGTGCAGAATCATTGCAGCTCCTGCTCTGAAATTTTGGCAGGAGGCAGATTCCATAGCTAGCTAAGCAGCAGCTCCTTTTGTGTGCAAAAGAAGGGGAGGGGATGCAGCAGCAGCCCCCTTTCTGGAGACCTCCATGTGAAATAGGCTTTAATTAAGCCAGGAAAGATGGTTTCCAGGGTTCACTGTATAGCAGGTAGCTGGAGTCACAGTGAGCAACACCACAGGGGACTGGAATGAAAGTCTATGGAGTCTGCAGTTGCTGAGCACAGGGGAGACCCTCAGTGGCCTGGTAGGACCAATTTGGAGTGGGCCACTGAGTCTGTAATGGGCTCTGTTGTGTAGCTGATAGCTGTGAGCCTGAGCTCCTTTGTTCCTGAGCAAGAGAGAGAGAGAGGTCTCTGCCAAGCAGCCCCTCCCATTTCTTGCTCTCCCCTTCAGTTTTGCTCAGTTGTGTTGCTATATGCTCTTAATTGGACTCCTGAGCTCCTCTAAGCTATTTTTTGTTGGAGACCAAGGCCTTGGCCTTTTGCATATCTGCTGCACGAAAGATCCCAGGTTTGTCTAAGTCTGCTAGCCACAGTGTCTCGGATCACTCAGCAGGTGCCTCCTCTAGGCCCTGACTTTTAGGCTGGGCTTGATTAGCATTTCAAGGTGTTCCGGCTCCAGAAGGCCTCTCCTTGTTTCCTCCCCATTGTTACTGCCCCCAGGTAGGGATTAAACGTCCGGCCTTTAGCTCAGGTGCAACTGTGGCATAGTTGATGTCTGGTCGCATTATGGATTCTCCCCGCCCCTGCCATTTCCCGCCCTAATGTGTTTAAAACATTGTACCATTAAAGATTTCTTTTGAGCTTGATCGGATTCCGTCT
>JAPYYD010004100.1:0-13429 GCA_028551405.1 Uromys caudimaculatus | reverse complement strand
TACATGTTGGAGCATCTTCTGGGTATATGCCCAGGAGTGGTATAGCTGGGTCCTCAGTTCCATTTTTCTGAGGGAGGTGGGAGGTGGAATTCCCTCATAGAGATTGGGGAGGGGGAAGGGATAGGTGGTCTCCAAAGAGGAAACCTAGAAAGGGGGAAACATTGGAAATGTAAATAAAGTATCAAAAAAAAAGTAAAATAAAATAAAGCTCTGGCTCAAGGGCGATTTGCCTCAAGGGAAGGGATTTACTTGATACAGTTCTGAAAACTTGTCAGGTTAAATTAATGTGTGTGTTGTATTTTTTGGCATTTGTTTCACCTAGTCTACAGAATTATATCACAAACACAGAAAAAAAATTAGGAGTCTTGTTCTCTGAAGATAGACTAAACTGTAAATAAGTCCACTTTGTTTACTAAATTTTGTTTTCTAATTTCTTTTGAGCTTCAAGAAAATTAAGATGGCAGACTTATGGACCTAATAACCAAAATTATGGCTATACCCTAACACTGAAGGAAAGCTATGAAGTATTTGTTTTGTCTTTCTTTAAACACTGTACCTCTGGGTGACCAAATAGTAAATACAGAAAATTTTATCATTTAGAAAACAAAACAAAACAAAACAAAAAAAACAACAGAAAAGCAAACTGTGTTCTATGATACCAACCTGCTAGGTCAAATGAGCTTTTTTGCACATCAGTGACACAACTGTTAAGAGGGTGATAACTTGTTGGTTGAATTTTTTTTGTGTGTGGGTTGGTGTCTCTATTGCTCCACTAGGGTTCCTGCCTAACTACAGGAGGTGGCCTACTCACCATATCCCCAGTATTGAGTCATAGCTAAGGTCACCTGAATTCATTCCCAGGCTCCTCCCTTATCTCAGGTCTCTGCCTCATCCTGGAGATGCCCCCCACCACCTCACACTGGCCAGTTGCAGATTTCCATTCATTTTCATGGCCATCTGACCATCTCTTCTTTTCCACACCTGATCCTTACCCTCCCCTATTCCTCTTTCTATTCTGTCTTCCATCAAGTTCCTTCTCTCCCTCTGCCTCCTATGACTATTTTATTCCCCCTTTTAAGTAAGATTCAAGCATCCTCACTTGTGCCTTCCTTTTTGTTTAGCTTCTTTGGGTCTATGGAGTTTAGCATGATAGCTGCATCTTATGGCTAATATCCACTTATAAGTGAGTACATACCATGGATGTCCTTTTGGGGCTAGGTTAACATACTCAGGATGATATTCTCAAGTTCCATCCATTGGCCTGTAAAATTCATGATGTATTTTTTTTAAATAGCTGAATAGTGTTCCATTGTGTAGATGTACCACATTTTCCTTATCCATTCTTCAGTTGAGGGACATCTAGATTGTTTCTGTCTGCAAGAAATGTAGGCATGGGGGATGGAGCATAGTCTGAGGGAATGTCCAACCAATAATCAGCCCAACTTGAAACACATCCCATGGCCAACAACTAATCCCTGATACTATTAACGATACTTTGCTCTGCTTGCAGACAGGAGCATGTTGTCCTCTGTGAGACTCCCCTAGCTGCTGATAGGAGTTTGGAAAATGGGGAGTCACTGCAATCAACTGAGTAGCAATTGGTGATCCTACAAGATTTCAATGAAGATGGCTTGCAATGCAAAAAAGTCTCTGTTCTATGTGTTTGGTCTCAAAATAAAACACAAACACATGGACACAGACAAAGGACTTTTAAGGAAAAGATGGCTTGTTAGAATTCAGGTTGTTAGAAGACAAAGGAGAGTGGGTAAGAGTAATAATATAGTTGTATATATGTGTAAGAATGTGTCAAAGGACACGTTTGTCAGAAAAAAAATTAAGCAAAACAAAATAAAACCAAGACTGTCCTAATCAAAGACTCTTTATCAACCTCAAATCAGGACTGGCAAGATGGCTCAGTGGAAGGTCCTTGATGCCAGGACTGGCCACCTGATTTTTATTCCTGGAAACTATGTGGTAGTTGGAGAGAACCAACTCTTGCAAATCATCTTTTAATTTTCACATGTCAATTTTAGTACACAGGCACTGACGCCAAAATGGAATCAGTCAGTGTAAAAGGAAAGATGCGAATCAGCATTCCTCTTAGTATGCTAGAAGTATGCTCTTACCATGAGGTAAAAATTATACATTGTTCTTTGTCCTAATTTCCTAGCAGATTGCTTCTAAAGTCATTGGTGTCTACAAAGTGTTAAATGTGTTAATATATTCTAATGAGGTGACTGTAGGTGATAGAGTGATAGCCGATGTTGAAGGCCCTTAATTAAATATGTATCACCATGATTTTAAGAGGGGAGTGAGAGATATCCAGTTTCTAGAACCTTCTGGATACCTGCAGATAAGCATTGGTTACCAGGGAAATAGCTATGTGATTGGAGAGTTTGAAGTATGAGGCCCACCAAGGCTATTGATTTGATATGTAATCCCATATGGTGAAGCCTCCACAGAAAACTCAAAGTATGTGTTGAAAGAGGGTCCAGGCTGCTGTACACTTGATGCTGGAAGTGGGGAAGTTTTTAATGAGCATTAAAGCTCCATGAATTGTTCCCTATATTTTCCCTGACCTTCGATTCCATCTGACTTTCCTCCTGGTTCTAAACATAAGAAACTGGTAATTCATTAAGTAATTTTCCCCCTGAATTCTATATCCATTCTAACCAATGACCCAAACAGGCTGTGAGAAGCTCTGGGATATAGTTAGAATCTGGCCAACTCCTGAATTTGCTGTTGCCAACTGAATGGGTCAGCCTTTAGCTTGAGTCTTTTACTCCGTGAGATTTTACTCCATGACACTATCACCAGGTAAAAAGTTCCAGAATTGAATTAAATTGGCAGACAATGTGTTGGTGTCTGCAGAGTCCTGACCACTGTGGGAAAAACCTCTACACTGATGTCATAAATAAAAATTTGAGGGTATTGTGAGGAGAAAAGGCTACCGGTATTTGGTTTGTTTGCTTTCCACTCATCTCCTTGCTTATGTTTCTGCCAACTGTATGTGCACTCAGAGTTCCTACCCTGGAAAGGTACAGCTTCCTTCTACCATGGTCTCTTCAGGCAAACCACGCCAGATCCTTTTAAGATGATGCACTCATGTCTGGGGCCCCATGGAAGCTCTCTCATCACAGCTGCAAATTTCTGTGCATTTCTCAGAGCCTCTCCTAGATGTCCTTAGCACCATACCACACATGCTGCTTTATTAAGAGCAATTGCTCATTCTCGAGTGCTGAGCAGCAGATAGATTCTCCTCATTTCAGGGCCAAGTTTTATGATATAAAATAGTCTGTCCTAGGAAGGCCAGTAATTTCCTCTGGGGGCTCTGAATGCTTTGCTTATTAAATGCTTGGGTAGAGAAAAAGACTTTCTGAAACGTTCCCTTTTCATTGTGTGACAGAATAAAGTTTGAACAAATTTCTGGAGTACAACTCATTACTTTTTTGTATTTTGTGGTAAATCCTTCTTAAGCATATGGATTATCAGCCACTATTAGCTGATTAATTCATTAACAAGCACTGAACTTGTAGAGTGCCTGCCTATCCAACTGCACATACCATCACTTAAATTAGGAACTGGAGCTAAAAAGAAAATGAAATAGGATAAAGAAACAAGTCCCTCTGTGTTCAAGGGTGGAGAGCTTCTTAGAGGAAGTGATTCTGAATCTAACATCTATGACAGAAGTATTGAGGCTTACATGCCAGGAAGACTGTCTCAAGAAACAGTCCTCAAGCAAGAGTCAAAGTAGAAGTCAACGCTGTGAAGAAGGAAGGATTTTGTTGGTTAAAGGCCACTACAACTGGAAAACAGGCAGAGAAAAGACTAGAGGATATGTTGATGGAGAATAAGATGGAGACTGTAATGGAAAACAGCCCTGATGTCATTCTGTGGGAAAGAAGAGAAGTGGCTGACTCCATCCCTATTCACCACAGTTCAAACTTAAGTTGGGGGTATTCACACTAAAGAGCCCCTGGCATCTGTTGCTGACTCTGAGATACTTGTTAACAGAAGAGGAAAAAATATCAAACATAAATTGTCCAGATAAGGATACTGGGTGAAGGAATTGAAAATACTGAGTAACAATTGTGAAGGGTGTGATTTCCCTAATTTCTTTCTCAGTCTGTTTATCCTTCAAGTATAGGAAGGCTACTGATTTGTTTGAGTTAATTTTATATCTGGCCATTTTGCTGAAGTTGTGTATCAGCTGTAGCATTTTTCTGGTGGAGTTTTTCCAGTATCGGACCATTCCTGCATCCCTGGGATGAAGTCTACTTGATCATGATGAATGATCGTTTTGATGTGTTCTTGGATTTGGTTTGTGAGAATTTTATTGAGTATTTTTGCACCGATATTCATAAGGGAAATTGGTCTGAAGTTTTCTTTCTTTGTTGGGTCTTTGTGAAGTTTTGATATCAGTATAACTGTGGCCTCATAGAAGGAATTGGGTAGTGTTCCTTCTGTTTCTATTTTGTGGAATACATTGAAGAGTATTGATATTAGTTCTTCTTTGAAGGTCTGATAAAATTCTGCACTGAACCCATATACTCAAAGGTAAACAGGCTAAGAAAGAAATTAGGAAAATTACACCCTTCACAATTGTCACAAACAATGCAAAGTATCTTGGTGTGACTCTAACCAAACAAGTGAAAGATCTGTATGACAAGAACTTCAAGTCTCTGAAGAAAGAAATCGAAGAAGACCTGAGAAGATGGAAAGATCTCCCATTCTCATGGATTGGCAGGATTAATATAGCAAAAATGGCCATCCTCCCAAAAGCAATCTACAGATTCAGTGCAATCCCCATCAAAATTCCAACTCAATTCTTCATAGACTTAGAAAGAACAATTCTCAAATTAACTTGGAATAACAAAAAACCCATGATAGCAAAAACTATTCTCAACAACAAAAGGACATCTGGGGGAACCAGCATCCCTGACCTCAAGCTGTACTACAGAGCAGTAGTGATAAAAACTTCATGGTATTTATACAGTGGCAGGCAGGTAGATCAATGGAATAGAACTGAGGACCCAGAAATGAACCCACACACATATGGTCACTTGATTTTCGACAAAGGAGCTAAAACCACTCAGTGGAAAAAAGACAGCATTTTCAACAAATGGTGCTGGTTCAACTGGGGGTCTACATGTAGAAGAATGCAAATTGATCCATTCCTATCTCCTTGTACAAAGCTCAAGTCCAAGTGGGTCAAGGACTTCCACATAAAACCAGATACACTGAATCTAATAGAAGAGAAAGTGGGGAAAAGTCTCAAACACATGCATACAAGGCAAAAGATCCTGAACAGAACACCAATGGCTTGCGCTTTAAGATCAAGAATCAGCCGGGCAGTGGTGTTGCATGCCTCTAATCCCAAAACTTGGGAGGCAGAGGCAGGTGTATTTCTGAGTTCCAGGCCTGCCTGGTCTACAGAGTGAGTTCCAGGACAGGCAGGGCTACACTGAGAAACCCTGTCTCGAAAAACAAAACAAAAAATGAAAACAAACAAACAAAAAAATCAAGAATCGACAAATGGGACCTCATGAAACTGCAAAGCTTCTGTAAGACAAAGGAATCTGTCAATAGGACCAAACGGCAGCCAACAGATTGGGAAAAGATCTTTACCAATCCTGAGTCTGATAGAGGGCTAATATCCAATATATACAAAGAACTCAAGAAGGTAGACTCCAGAGAACCAAATAACCCTATCAAAAAATGGGGAACAGAGCTAAACAGAGAATTCTCAACTGAGGAAACTCGAAGGGCTGAGAAGCACCTAAAGAAATGTTCAACATCCTTAGTTATCAGGGAAATGGAAATCAAAACAACCTTGATATTCCACTTCATACTAGTCAGAATGGCTAAGATCAAAAACTCAAGTCACAACAGATGCTGGCGAGAATGTGGAGAAAGAGGAACACTCCTCCATTGCTGGTGGGATTGCAAACTGGTACAACCACTCTAGAAATCAGTTTGGCGGACCCTCAGAAAATTGAACATAATAGTACCTGAGGAACCAGCTATACCACTCCTGGGCATATACCCAGAAGATGCCCCAACATGTAATAAAGACACATGCTCCACTATATTCATAGCAGCCATATTTATAATAGCCAGAAACTGGAAACAACCCAGATATCCCTCAGCAGAGGAAAGGATACAGAAAATGTGGTTCATTTACACAATGGAATACTACTCAGCTATTAAAAACAGTGACTTCATGAAATTCACAGGCAAATGGATGGAACTTGAAAATATCATCCTGAGTGAGGTAACTCAGTCACACAATAACAAACATGGTATGTACTCATTGATAAGTGGATATTAGCCCAAAAGTTTGGAATATCCAAGTTTCACTTCACAGTAACCATTGGACTGTGTGTGAGGTCCCAGATTGAGGAGTTGGAGAAGGGACTAAAGGACCTGAGGGAGTTTGCAGTCCCATGGAGGGAGCAACAATGTCAACTATCCTGACCCCCGGTGCTCCTGGAAACTGGACCACCGACCAAAGAATACATATGGAGGGACCCATGGTTCGGACCTCATATGTGGCAGAGGAGGGCCTTGTTGGCCATCAGTGGGAGGAGAGGCCCTTGGGCCTGAGGGTGTTAGAGGCCCTAATATAGGGGAATGTCAAGGTGGGAAGATGGGAGTGGGTGGGCGTGTGGGTGGGTAGGGGAATACCCTCATAGATGTGGGGGATGGGATGGGATAGGGGGTTTCCAAAGTGGAGACCTGGAAAGGGGGAAACATTTGAAATGTAAATAAAGTATCAAAAAATTAAAATTAAAAATGAAAAAAAATACTGAGTAAATGCTGGCTCCTCTTTTTAGAAAGCCAGACACTGCTAAACTCTGGTAAAACAATACAAGCCACAAGTACTTTTCATACATGTGAAATGGGGACACAAGTGCTTTCTAGCAAAGCAGTTAGGTTATGCGTATTAAATGGTTCCCCCACATTTAAACAATTAATACACGCCTGTGGCAGGATGTGAGAAAGCAAGCGGAGTGATTTCATAGCCAAAGCTCACAGTTCCTCCAAAGAACCATCTTTCATGCAGACAGAAGGGCTGAGACGGAAGAACACTGCAGCATATGTTATGTGCTTTCTCTGAGCCACACAGCTTAAAATACAATAACCTGAAACTCTTTCTCAGCCCTTCAAAGGATTTATTATTTAAAATAAATTAAGTGAGGAATCATTATGTTAAATCTTTGAAATAGAGTGTTTCATCACCTTTCCATGTTATATTAGCATCTGTCTCCCTATGTGTCTACACGTTGGTGAGAGCATACACATAGCAAGAGAGCTAATCACTACCGTACTTCCACATTACTAATATTTTACTGTGCTGAAAAATATGTTTTAGCATGATGATGTTTATCATATTCATTTGCTACAAATGTGATTCATTTTATGTTTGTTTTCAATTAGTTTACTATATATTTACAGTTACTAAATCAGTATTCCAATGAACAGCAATACAAATGATTAAAACTATAAGCAACTCTCTAACCATGACTTTCACACTCTTGGATTCAACTAATTCAGGAAAAAAAATTAGTATTGAATATATACAGATATTTTTCCTTGTCATTGTTTTCTTTCTTTGGTTATTGCAATATTATTATCTATTTAAAACTCATGGCTTGCAAGCTCCTTTCACGGAACGAATTAAGCAGTCTCCTAAAGACAAAGCTAATAATATACTTGGTGTAACAGTTTAGGGTGCCCCTAACTTGTTAGAAACCCCAGTAGTTTTGGACAATTTTTTGTCTCTCTATTTTTAGATACTTATTTTTCATTACTTTATTTATTTATTCACTTTACACTCCAATATCAGCCTTCTCTCCTGTAAGTCCCCATCTTAAACAGTTCTTCCACCATTGCTCTCTTTCTCCTCTGAAAAGGAAGAGGACCCCCTGAATATCACCCTACTCTGGCACATCAAGTCACTGCAAGACTAGGTACACCATCTCCCACTGAGGTCAAACAAGGTGGCCCCATTAGGGGAACAGGATCCACAGGCAGGCATTAGCTTCAGGGACAGTCCCCATTTTAGTTGTTGGGGGAACCACATGAAGACCAAAGGGCATAAATGCTACATATGTGCGTGTGTGTGTGTGTGTGTGTGTGTGTGTGTGTGTGTGTGTGGGTAGTTCCAGCCCATGCTTACTCTCTGGTTGGTCATTCAGTCTCTGGGAGTCCTCAAGGGTCCAGGTTAGTTGACTCTGTTAGTCTTCCTGTAGACTCTCTAACCTCTTTGGGTCCCTCAATCCTTCCCACAACTCTTGCACATAATTCTTTAAGCTCCATCTAAGGTTTGACTGTTGGTCTCTGCATCTGTTTCCATCAGCTACTGGGTGGAGCTGCTCGGAGGACAGTTATTTTGTCTGTAAGCATAGCAGAGTTTCATTAATAGTGTCATCAGAGGTTACCTCTTTCCCATCAGGTGGGTCTCAAGTTGGGCAGTCATTGGTTGGCCTTTCCCTCCATCTCTCTTCCATCTTTATCCATGCACGTCTTGTAAGCATGGCAAATTTGGGGTTGAAGGTTTTGCAGATAGGTTGGTGTCCTCCACCCTTCACTGGAAGTCCTGCTTGCCTATAGGAAGAGGCCCCTTCAGGCTCCATATCCCCTACTGCTAGGGATCTCAGCTAAGGTCACCTCAATGGCCTCTCCCATCCTAGGTCTCAGGCTTTTTCCAGAGATGTTCCCCAGTGATTTCCTTTCTCTCTCCCAGCCCTCTCACTCCCCATCTCTCCCCCTCCCCAAACCTGATCAAGGACCTGCTCCCCTCCCCAAACCCTCTCCCATCCAGTTCCCTCTCTTCACACACTTCCTATGTTTATTTCATTTCCATTTCTGAGTAAGATGCAGGTATTCTCCATTGGACCCTCCTTGTTACTTAGCTTCTCTGGGTCATGGATTATGCCATGGTTATCCTGTGCTTTTTGGCTAATATACGTTAATAAGTGAGTACATGCTATGTGTGTCTTTCCAGGTCTGAGTAACCTAACTCAGGATTATATTTTCTAGTTTCATCCATTTGCCTGAAAATTTCAGGATGTCTTTGTTTGTAATAGCTGAGTAGTATTCCATTGTATAAATGTACTGCATTTTTTTTTTTTTTTTTTTTTTTTTTTGTCTATTCTTCAGTTGAGGGACATCTGGGTTGTTTCCAGTTTTTGGCTATTATGAATAAAGCTTCTATGAACACATGTGAGCAAACGTCCTTATGATATGGTGA
Source organism: Uromys caudimaculatus (assembly GCA_028551405.1). Lineage (NCBI taxonomy): Eukaryota > Metazoa > Chordata > Mammalia > Rodentia > Muridae > Uromys > Uromys caudimaculatus. Next base: position 4,173 of record JAPYYD010004100.1, on the reverse strand, counting down.
AGCAACTTTTGGGGATATGCTGAGGAGAGGTAGAATTATTAGCAATTTTCTGAGACACCACCGGATTAATTTCCAAACTGGTTGTATATATTTGCACTTCCATCAGCAATGGATGTGCATTCCCCTTGCTCCATATCTTCTTCTGTATGTGCTGTCACTTGAGTTTTTGATCTTAGCCAATCTGAAAGGTATAAGATGGAATCTAAGAGTGATTTTGATTTACACTTCCCTGCTGATTAAGGATGATGAGCATCTTTTAAGTGCCTTTGGGCCATTTGAGATTCCTTTGTTGAGAAGTTCCTATTTATCTCTGTACATCATTGTTTGATTGGGACAGTTGGTTTATAGGTGTTTAATTTCTTGAGTTCTTTTTCTATTTTGGATATTGCCCCTGTGAAGGAAGTAGGGTTGGTGGAGATCTTTTCCCAACCAGTAAAGAACCATTTAACCCTACTGACAGTGCCCTTTGCCATATAGAAGATTTTCAGTTTCATGAGATCCTTTTTATAAAATTGTTGATCTTACTGCCTGAGCTGTTGGTGTTCTGTTCAGGAAGTTGTCTCCTGTTCTAATTCATTCAAGGCTATTCCCACTTCCTATTTTATTAGATTCAGTGTATCTGGTCTTAAGTTGAAGTCTTAGATTCATATTTATCACCCTGTAAAAATTCAAATCCAATTGGATCAACTTGTATTTTTCTACATGCAGACATTCAGGTAGACCCATACCATTTGTTGAAGATCTTTTCTTTTTGTCCATTCTATGGTTTTGTCTGTGAGTTGCATTGTGGGTATTCTGAGCTTTTTTTCTAATATCCACTTATCAGTGAGTACATACTATGTTTGTTCTTTTGTGGCTGGGTTACCTCACTCAGGATTTTCTTTTGATTAATAAATCAATTTCTTCTATTGTATCTTCTAAGCTTGAGATTCTGTCTTCCATCTCTTGTATTCTCTTGGTGATGCTTATGTCTGTATTTCCTGTTCTCTTTGCTATATTTTCCATCTCTAGGATTTCTTCAGTTTGTGATTTATTACTACTATTTTTATTTTCAGGTCTTCAACAGTTTTATTAATGTCCTTCACGTTTAATTGTATTTTGTGGTATTTCTTCAAGGTATGCATTAATTTTCTCTGCAAAGGCCTCTATCATCTTTTTTGTCCATTTCTTTTTATTTTTAAAACATTCGTTTTCCATGTCTCCCCTTCAGAAACCTCCTATCCCCTCCCCCTCCTCCTGCCTCTATGAGGGTGCTCCCCCAAGATTGGATTTAAGGTCATTTTCATGTGCTTCAGTTGTTTTTGGATATCCTGGGTTTGTTGTACTAAGACAGCTGAACAGCTGCATGGTAGAAGTGTCATATTGCCCTGGCTAGTATTGATTGTGTTCTCATGCTGACCTTCAGCTATCTGGTTGATCCTGGATACTTCTGGTGTAGCAGATCTAGGGAAGGCAAACCAAATCTGAGTGTTCTTGGTGCTGGGGGTTCAGTTAGGTGGCCTCAGGTTCAATAGTGGAACTCAGGAGGCAGCATGTGTTTCAGGGGAGCTGGGCCTACCCCAGGAGACCAGGCATGAAGAGGATTAGATGAGGTAAAAAGTCTAACCTGGATATTCCTGGTGCACAAGGCCTAGTGAAGGCAGCTGGAGTCCAGGCCAGACAATGGTACTCAGGGGAAAACTTGTAGCTCAGGGGAGCTGGACATGCACCAGGGGGTCTGACAGGTAGGGGATTGAGGAAGGAGGGGGACTAACCTTGATGTTCCTAATGCTGCTTTGCGAAGCCTTGTGGTGCTATGGTCATGCAAACATATCTGTATTTTCTAGTGGTCTTAGGCGACACTTGTGATAATGTTGTTTGATTGTATATATCATATATAATCACACACACACACACATTCTTATAAAATTATATATATTCATTTGATGAGTTTTGTTACTATAAAGAACCCTGAGAAATACAGACCTCTACAGGAATGTTGTGGGGTACTGAGTGACAAGGGATCAGCTGTAGCTTTCTTTTCTGTGGCTTAGTAGACTCCACATACATATATGTATTTTAATGTAATAGTATACATAGAAAGTAATACAACTGCTTACTGGTTCCTTTGTTTTTCTCTCTCATGCTAGCTTTAATGTTTAGGTCAGTATCTGACTTGAAATAACAGCTCAACAATTATTTATTGAATGATTATTGAAGGAAATTGCTGTTCAAATTATCTGTCAGTTGAAAAGAGGCCTTTTAAAGGATGACAATAGGCCAAGTATTTGGGAGTCACACAGCAGAAACAAAGCCAGCCTTTGACTTTATGCTTCAGAGAGGAGGGAGACCTCTGTAAAACAGAATTGTGCTGTGCTCAGACAGTCCTGGGGTGCACTCATTTCTTGATATTCAGCAGAACACCAATCTTCACTTAACACGGTTAATGATATAATTTTTATTTTTAAAAGGGAGTGCTGATGTTCCTACCAGCTTTAGAAGATGTTTCAAATCTGGTTTTGGAGTCATTCTATTTCCAATTAAGCAGTGGGGGGATTCAATTACAAGCTGTGGGAAGCAAAGAGTTTGTGTCAATAAACCAGCAGTGGTATTAAGGGTGGTTGTCTGGTTTGCAAACATTAACAGCTTGAATCCTAAAGGCGCTTGCTTTTGAAATGATCTAGCTATTGCTTCTTATGTAGACAGGATTAAACATACCTGAAACCTAGCCTGGGGTTTCTTTCAGGAGCGTTCCTTGAACTCACAGCAAATTTGGGCATTAAAGCTTCAGAGTAGAGAACTCATTGGGAACTTGTTAAGGTTAAAGTGGTTTTAGAAAATGCATCAGAAAAAAATGTACCTGAAAGAAGGGAACATAATTGCAGAAGGGTCTCGTTCAGGGGAGAAGGTGATTGGGTAAAATCCTACACTTCTCGAGAAGATGAAGCTCTTAGATGCATGTACCGGTGTGTTCTGTGCCCTTGTGTGTTTGAGCTTTGTGTGTGACTCATAAATTGGAATCAGAGGCTTAAACAGGAAAGGCAATACCCTAGGGTTGTCAGCTAAACAGCAGGTTTAACTTGAGGACTGTGTCAAGAGCTCAGCTAAGAGTCAAATGTCCAAACTCAACGAGCCCTAGCCTTCTCTCTCAAGGAATTTACAGCCCAGCTAGGATCTATTGATTTAAAATTTCTTTTTGTACCTCTGCTTACTAACCTCAGACACAATAACCCTTTTGCCAAATAAGTCAATCTTCCCAATCTTCTCTGCTGTACACTGGCATCATTCCTACGCATTTTCCCACTGTTTCTTTTTCCTACCTGGCAATGCAGTTTCAAACAATTTTACTACAATTTGCTTTGAAAGACATCATTGCTAATAGGATTGGTTGAGAGTATTTAGCCTTCACCTGATCCCATGGAAGAGAAGTTAGTTCCCAGCCTGTATGATTTATAAAACAATGGTTGTTTCCACTTCCCGCCTTGTGAATCCCGAAGTCATTTCTCTTCCTACAGTTTCCTGCTGACTGTCCTCTAAGATGACAGTTCTCTAAGATAAAAAGTTCCCAGCTTTCCTTGTGTGCCTGTAGTTCTTTGCATAGGGTTGGGGCCTCACAGGCTTCTCGCTGTTCTGTTTGGCAGGTTCAGTGTGTTCTGGTTTGATTCAGGTTTGGACAATCATGTTGGTGAGACTTCATGGATATAGCTTCAGATATTTCTCAGAGTCATAATTTTATAGCAAATTCCCTGATCTTCTGGATCTCACAATCTTTTAGCCTCACCCCAACCCTTTCTGCAATGTTCCCTGAATCTTATATGTGTGAGTATGTTATAGATTGATCCATTGATACTGGGCTCCACAATGTGTCTATAGTAGTCTGTCTGTTGCAAAGAAGAGTTTCCTTGATGAAGGGTGAAGACTATTCTTATCTGTGGATATAAAGAAAAGCATTTATAGATTGTTTTTAGGAATTATCTTGGTTAGTAAATTAGTAGCTATAGATTCTCCTCCAACAACCATGATTTCACTAGCTCTGAGTAGTTATTTAGGTTTTCAGTACCAGACACAGTCTCTCTCTTGTTTGGCAGATCTTTTTTTTTTTTTTTTTTTCCTCCTTTTTTATTTTTGATACTTTATATACATTTCCAATGTTTCCCCTTTTCTGAGTCTCCTCTTTGTATACCCCCCATCCCC
>JAPYYD010004099.1:0-13430 GCA_028551405.1 Uromys caudimaculatus | reverse complement strand
CTGGCTAGCTTTCATAGCTCTGGAAGGTGATCTGCATACTACCAGGCATGAAAGGCAGTCATCAACCTCACCCAGCTGAACTCTTTGAGCTAAATAATGACTAGACTGGCAAGACACACTCACTGGAGCAATAGTGACATGAAAATGGTGGGAGCAGCCAACAACTTTCTGATTGGATTTTTGTCCCATTCCAAAAGATGAAGTCCATACCTGGCACCATTGTTAGAACAAGAAGTTGTGGCTAGACAGGCAAGTTACATCCCCTAATGAAGAACTTGATGCTATTATTATGCTAAATGGATAGAGTATTAGATTGTACTATACCAAATCTTAATGACATGTTTTCCTGTAGATTAATGCATCCTTCACCTCCTCAGAGAAGTTCTACTTGTAGTACATGGTGATTCACACAGAGACCCACATGATGCCAGAGCACAGAGAATGAGGCCATGGAATGCTTAGGCCCCAGATAGTCCTTCCACATCACATCCCTCTCCCCAGGGCTCAGGGTTTTGTGAAAGAGGAGGCAGAAAGAGCAGAAGAGCAAGAGGCAATGGATGAACACAAGGAAACAGCATCTTCCAGACATACATGCAAAGCCGCTGTATGTATGAACTCATAGTACACTCAAAATCTGTGCAAGATCAAACCAGACCCAACTCTACCTAGCATGGACAGGGAGTTATAGATATGGTTCAACCTGAGCCAAGGAGCTATTTTCAGGTGATAGAAGCTGGGAGAGGAAGAGTCTGAGGTGCAGATGTGTTACCAGGAACAGATAGAGACAATAATTCATTTAACGACTTTTCGAAGATGTATTACATATGAACAAATCATACCTTGCAAGAAGTCAGGCTCTTCCTGAAAACTGGCTTCATGAACTACAGTCAATGGATGACTTCTGAGAGACTGAAAACTAGTCTTTCCCTAGATCAACCCCTAATTAGCTAAACACTACCCAGCAATTGGCCTTCACATTGTAAGCATACAAACAAACGTAGATGAACTTGGCTGATTGTATTTATATTTATTCACATATATGTAACAATAATAATAAAAGGAAAAGGACATGAATTAAAGAGGGGTAAGGGAAGACATGAGGAGGTTGGAGGGAAGAAAGACATGAGCAAATTGTGTAATTATCTTTACCTGTGTCTTTTGTTTGTTTCAATTTACTTCAGTTTCTAAATTTAAACAAGAAAATAATTACACAAAAACCTAATACAAACAAAAGAAAATGGAAGCAGAAAAGCAGTTTGATGTTTCTGACTGGAAAATCAAAACAAAACAAAAATACAGTGAATGATTCCCCAGAGTTACATTGAAGAAAAATGAAGATAAAATCATATAAGCTACTAATTACACTCACAAAAATGAGGACAATTATTACCTATCTGCTTTTAGTACCATTGCCTCTAGTGGCTAAGAAAACACAGAATGAAGCAAGACAAAGAGGAAACTGTGTTATAGTTTTAAAGCGTAGCATCCCCACAGGTTGATGGGTTTGAATACTTCATATTTTTCTTCAGCCAGTGGCTTTGTTTGGAAAGTTGTAGAAACTTCTGTATGTGGGACCTCAGAGGCAGATGTAGATCCATAAAGACTGAGCTAGAGTGTTAACACTGGCTGTGTTTCAGCACGTGATCTTGGTTTCCTAACCCTCAGAGATGTAATGAGCTGTGTGCACAAACCTTAGTCCTTTCCCTCTGCCATGTCTTGCCTACTATGACAGATAATGTTCTCAGTGAGGCAATAGAAACAGTCCCTTAAATTGTTTCTTGTCAGGTATTTAGCTACAAAACAAGGACACTTATGGTGAAATTCAGTTGTCCCGTTAGTGCCACTGTGTGTGTCAAAGTTCACCTAAAAATGACTGTTTTTGTCTGTAGAAAACCAGATATATGATGTCATGTTTTACATGTGCAAAGAATCTAAAGAAATGAAAGAAGCCCTACCCAGTATTTGGCATCCAGTTTTGGTGTAGATGACTTGTCCTCAAACATAAAACAATGCAGTCTTGTTTACATAACACTGAAATCTTAAACAACATTGAAATTATTTTTATTTATATGAGAAGATCTTGTTAGCTGGAAAAAAGTCCTAATTGATAATTGTTCAGAAAATGTACCTTTTGGCGGGAACCTAAAAATCACCTGCAGATGAAAGCTTATGTAAGATTATAAGAGCCTGTATAAATTGTGAGATGCTCAGATCGAGGCTAGTCTCTTTTGAGCATTGACCACAACCTCAGTGATGCATTATTAAAGATTTTCTTTCTTTTTCTTTTTTTCCTTTTCTCGAGTGTTCTTTTTAAATCTCTGGATGCTTGGCTTGAATTTTATGCTGGAGGTTAGCCGTCTCCCGTTACATCCAGAGTAGCCATGACAGCGTATTACTTGATGCTGCCTGGGACAGTAAGTTCAGACCTTGGAGTTGAAGTCCTTAGATAACATGGTTCCCTGCTAAGGCCTGAATCTCATGGCTATGAGTTCAAGAACCGAATCTGTGCTCCACAACAAGATGAGCAGAGGCGGGCTTATCACCATTTCTTTTATGTTGATCCTTTCATCTTTCTTTCAGAATCCCCACCACGTAACACTCACCTCGGCCTGCCAGATGGGGTTTACAGTGTTGCCTATGATCGTGGACCTCCTTTCCTGCCCATGGTGAGGGAGGGCTGGGAAGATGCTATGCTTTCCAGGTTGAATGGAAATCTTCAGATAAGGGTCTGGGTTGAAAAACATCCCTTTCTTCAGTCCCATGGCCTGGAAATCTATAAAATAAATGATACTCCACTTAAGTAAGTTTTAATGAGGTTGAGTACATACAAGTCCTATGCAAGAACAAATGATCCAAAATATATTGTAATGGCTTAAATGAGAAATGTCCCCCATAGTTTCAGATATTTAAACACTCGCCCTCAGTTGGTGATACCGTGAAGGTTCTGAGAAGTGCAGGATGTCATTAAGAACAGGTTTGAGAGTCTGTAGCCTCACCTTACTTGCAGTCCACTCTTTGCTTGAAGAGTACAGTTGAAGATATAATCGCCCAGTTTTCTGATCCAGTCATCTGCAGCCATTCTTTCCTGTCATAATGAACTCTTATCCTTCCAGAACCATAATCTCAAAAATAACTCTTCTGTAAGTTGCTTTTGGTCATGTTATTTTATTACATAAACAAAAAAGTAACTAATATACAGGTAAAACTTTCTTTTTTTTTTTTTTTTAAATATTTAGACTATTTCCCATTACAAAAAAAGACTGATTTGTATCTGCACAGAATACTATTTGGAACATTTTCTGGTGTATGTTGTGTCTGGGAAAGAAATCCTTGTCTTATGCCAATTCAAATGGCACTGTGGACATATTACTTTTCCTGAGAGGACCATTGGTTCTTACTGGACTGGATTTCTAGTGCTCCATGAATAGATTAACAGGGTGGGAATGGGTGAGAGCATGATGGTGGACATGGAAGAAAACTAATGGGAGACATGTTAGATCAAAGATAGAAAGCTGTTTTGCAAGGTCAAGACATAGGAAAACCAACGGCAGTCATTTTACAATACGTATAGCTTTCAATGAGTAAGGATAAACAGAAAAAAAAGTTTGAAAGAGCAGAGAACTATGGAATAAAAGTAGACACACCCTCTTTGGAGCTAGGCACTCATCGCTGATGAGAGTTACAAGAAACTATGGTGTTAGGAAGAAGAGACCTTGGCACTCATGTTGTAGAGAGGGAGTCTATTTCAAATATATACTCTTCAACTGTTCTTACTCTTTTTTCTACAAATCTTTCAAGTCAAATTTTTCATTACTTTTTCATGAAAAGTCTTGTAATTCTGGTTTATCATTCTCCAGTTTGGTTGTCCAGCTGGTTACTATTAGAATCCTTGTTGCTTGTTTTATTCTCATAGCCAATTTGTGTCTTGTCAGCTTTGTGATATTTGGGGACTTTGCTTAGTGTCCTTGCTTGCTTGTCTGTTGCAATTTTAAAACATGAACCAAAACCAACATTGTGATGAAAGGGTTTACCTGGCTTACATATCCTGATCACAGTCCATCACTGAAGGAAGTCAAGGCAGGAACTCAAATAGTAGCAGAGGCTGGGACAATGGAGGAAAACTATTTGTTGGCCTGTTAACTACTGCTTGCTCTGCTTGGTTTCTTAGGCTAAGCCCACTTACCCAGGCATAGCATCACTAACAATAGTTCAATCAGCAAATAAAAGAGCTCTTTTTACAGCGTAGCCATACCTCAATCTTATAAAGAAAGTTCTTCAGTTGAGGTTCTCTTTTTCAAGGAGACTTTAGTTTATATCAAGTTGACAAAAGCTATCACCTTTAGTTATGGACTAGGTGATCTTTCCTTTTATCTTTTTTTTTTTTGAAATTTTTATTGGATATTTTCTTTATTTACATTTCAAACGTTATCCCCTTTCCCTGTTTCCCCCTCCAGGAAACACCCTATACCATTCCCCCTCACCCTGCTTCAATGAGGGTGTTCCTCCACCAACCCACCCACTCCTGCCTCCCTGCCCTCGAATTCCCCTATACTGGGGTATCTATCTATCGAGCCTTCATAGGACCAAGAACCTCTCCTCCCATGATGCCTGAAAAGGCCATCCTCTGCTGCATATGCAGCTGGAGCCATGTGTACACACTCTGACCTCTGGGGATGGGGGTGGGGTTCTGGTTGGTTGATATTGTTGTTCTTCCTATGGGATTGCAAACCACTTCAGCTCCTTCAGTCCTTTCTCCAGCTTCTCCATTGGGGACCCCATGCTTAGTCCAATGCTTGGCTGCAAGCATCCACTTCTGTATTTGTAAGGCTCTGGCAGAGACTCTCAGGAGACAGCTATATCAGGCTCCTTTCAGCAAGCACTTCTTGGCATCCACAATAGTGTCCAGGTTTGGTGACTGTATAAGGGATGGATCCCCAGGTGAGGCAGTCTCTGGATGGCCTTTCCTTCAGTCTCTGCTCTACACTTTGACCCTGTATTTGCTCCCATGAGTATTTTGTTCCCCTTTCTAAGAAGGATCGAAGCACCAACACTTTGCTCTTCCTTCTTCTTGAGCTTCATGTGGTCTGTGAATTGTATCTTGGGTATTCTGACTTTTGGGCTAATATCCATTTATCAGTGAGTGCATACCATGTGTGTTCTTTTGTGATTGGTTTACTTCACTCAGGATATTTCTAGTTCAAACCATTTGCCTAAGAATTTCATGAATTCATTGTTTTTAAGAGCTGAGTAGTACTCCATTGTGTAAATGTACCACATTTTCTGTATCCATTCCTCTGTTGAAGGACATCTGGGTTCTTTCCAGCTTCTGGTTATTATAAATATGGCTGCTATGAACATAGTGGAGCATGTGTCTTTATTACATGTTGGAGCATCTTCTGGGTATATGCCCAGGAGTGATATAGCTGGGTCCTCAGGTAGTATTATGTCCAGCTTTTTGAGAAACCACCAGACTGATTTCCAGAGTGGTTGTACCAGCTTGCAATCCCACCAACAATGGAGGAGTGTTTCTCTTTCTCCACATCCTCCCAGCATCTGCTGTCACCTGAGGTTTTGATCTTAGCCATTCTGACTGGTGTGAGGTGGAATCTCAGACTTGTTTTGATTTGCATTTCTCTGATGACCAAGGATCTTGAACATTTCTTTAGGTGCTTCTCGGCCATTTGATATTCCTCAGTTGAAAATTCTTTGTTTAGCTCTGTACCCCATTTTTTATAGGGTTATTTGCTTCTCTGGAGTCTAACTTCTTGAGTTCTTTGTACATATTGGATATTAGCCCTCTATTGGATGTAGGATTGGTAAAGATCTTTTCCCAATCTGTTGGTTGCTGTTTTGTCCTATTGGCAGTGTCTTTTGCCTTACAGAAGTTTTGCAATTTTATGAGATCCCATTTGTCTAGTCTTGATCTTATAGCATATACCATTGGTGTTCTGTTCAGAAAAATTTCCCCTATGCCCATGTGTTTGAGACTTTTCCCCACTTTCTCCTTATAAGTTTAGTGTTTCTGGTTTTATGTGGATGTCCTTGATCTACTTGGACTTGAGCTTTGTACAAGGAGATTAAGAATGGATCAATTTGCATTCTTCTACATGCTGACATCCAGTTGAACCAGCACCGTTTGTTAAAAATGCTGTATTTTTTTCCACTGGATGATTTTAGCTCCTTTGTCAAAAATCAAGTGACCTTTCTGGGTCTTCAATTCTATTCCATTGATCTTCCTGCCTGTTTCTGTACTAATACTATACAGTTTTTTTTTTTTTTTTACACTACTGCTCTGTAATATAGCTTGAGGTCAGGGATAGTGATTCCCCCAGATGTTATTTTATTTTTGAGAATAGTTTTTGCTATCCTGGAATTTTGTAAATCAGGATCAGATAAACCATATGAACAGTCCCAGAACCCCTAAAGAAATAGAAGCAGTCATTTATAGTCTCCCAACCATAAGAGCCCAGGACCAGATGGGGTTAGTAGAGAATTCTATCACACCTACAAAGAAGACCTAATACCAATACTCTTCAAAATATTCCACAAAATACAAACAGAAGAACACTACCCAATTCGTTCTATGAAGCCACAATTATGCTTATCCCTAAACTACACAAAGACCAAAGAAAGAGAACTTCAGACCAATTTCCCTTATGAATGATTATCTATGCAAAAAATAAAATTTTCACAAATCCAATCCAAGAACACATCAAAATGATCATTCACCACAATCAAGTAGGCTTCATCCCAGGGATGCGGGGGTGGTTCAACATATGGAAATCCATCAATGTAATCTGCTATATAAACAAACTCAAAGAAAAAAACCCACATGATTATCTCATTAGATGCTGAGAAAGCATTTGATAAAATTCAGCATTCCTTCATGATAAAAGTCTTGGAAAGATCAGGAATTCAAGGCCCATAACTAAACAGTAAAAGCAATATACAGCAAATGAGTAGCCAACATCAAACTAAATGGAGAGAAACTTGAAGCAATCCCACTAAAATCAGGGACTAGACAAGGCTGTCCACTCTCTCCCTATCTATTCAATATAGTACTTGAACTTCTAGCTAGAGCAATTAGACAGCAAAAGGAGGTCAAAGGGATACAAATTGGAAAGGAAGAAGTCAAAATATCACTATTTGCATATGATATGATAGTATACTTAAGTGACCCCAAAAATTCCACCAGAGAACTCCTACAGCTGATAAACAACTTCAGCAAAGTGGGTGGACATAAAATTAACTCTATTCAAGGGATAAAGAGGCTGAGACAGAAATTAGGGAATGATACCCTTCACAGTAGTCACAAATAATATAGCATACCTTGCAGTGAATCTAACCAAGCAAGTGAAAGATCTGTATGACAAAAACTTCAAATCTCTGAAAAAAGAAATTGAAGATATCAAAAGATGGAAAGATCTGCCATGCTCATGGATTGGCAGGATTAATATAGTAAAAATGGCCATCTTGCTGGAAGCAATCTACAGATTCAATGCAATCCCCATCAAAATTCCAAATCAATTCTTCATAGAGTCAGAAAGAGCAATTCTCAAATTCATTTGGAACAACAAAAAACCCAGGATAGTGAAAACTTTCCTTTTATCTTTAAGGCATGGAGCATATTTTGATATTTCCATTGGTATTTATTTTTTCTTACATTTTCTTTCTTTCTTTCTTTCTTTCTTTCTTTCTTTCTTTCTTTCTTTCTTTCTTTCTGTGTGTGAGTGTGTGTGTGTGTGTGTGTGTGTGTGTGTGTGTGTGTGTGTGTGTGTGTGTGTGTGAGTGACAAGTTGGTACAGGTATGTTTGTCAGAGAAAAACTTGTAGGAGTTGGTTCTCTCTTTTCATTATGTAGATCCTAGGCTTTGACCTCAGTAGGCCTGGTATTAGACACTGTTATCTACTAAGTATTCTTCCTGGAACAATATTTATTTATCATAGATAGATATAGTGAATTAAATGAATGTGGGTATATCCTAATTATAAATATTATTTATCTGTGATTTTCCAAGCTTCCTTCTTTAGTTGCTATGTTTATAGCCCCAGTTCCATTACAATGCTGGAAACTGTCATCTTGGAATAATAAAATTATGTACCCTGGACAACAGGAGATGAATTAACTCAGAACACCTTATTAACTGATTTTGAGTCATGTTGAGGTACAGAAAAAATTTCCTGGTATGTCTAAGAGCCCATATCTGAATGGCAGAGACAAAATGGGGACCGAGGAACAGAATTGTTGTCCTTTCTCCAGCCATATCCTTCTTGAACCTCAAGATACCACTGGAGCTTTGGTCATAGATAATTACTTTTGGTTTCTGGCAAATTCTTGTGTGATATTTCTTGTTTCTACTGTTTTTGAAAGCCAGTACAGCTACCATTACTTCTTAAGCATTTCAACAGGAACGTGAAAATGGAAACCCAAGGGCTGCACGTGTTTATCTTGGTTTTAAAAATTATTAAAATGTTCTCTTCTCCTTTCTTTTTTTTCAGCCCACTTAAAGAGATACATGATAATGTCTGGGATTCACTATTAAACATTCATTTGCTTTATGAGACATGCTTCAACCTAGAAAACCACAACAGGTGATAATTTCTTTCTCTAAAAGTCTCATGAGACCTCTGATCTATGACATACTTGCTATGGAGAACTGATTTGATAAGCTAAGGTCACAGTTTTCTACTTGTAGTCAGTAGAATTTGGGTTTTATGCAATAGTGTTCGCTTGAAGGTGACTTAGTTAAGATGTATTCTGGGTTTTATGTATTATTTTATTCAGAGCAGCTCAGTGTTCTTTCACACTTCTAATGACAAAATAATTTTCAGTTTACATAAGAGTTGTGTAAAAAATGCCTATAACTCCTTTATTTGTTTTTCCATTGTCAATAAACTAGAAAACCACCATAGAATCGTGAAAATGAAAAAGTAGCATCTTATTTGCTATTCATCAATTTCCTCCAAGCTGAAGCATTTCCTTACTGAGGGAGGAGGAAGAGAGACTTAGGACGCAAACAACACTGCAAGTTCTGCACAATAGAAGCATACCTGATCCACAAGCTCCTCACCAGAGATCATAGACGCAGAAAAAGCTGCCTGGAGAAGAGACTCTCTGCTCAGTGGAGCTTCTTGCAGAACACTAGCCAACTTGTGCTGCCTGCACAACCTGCAGAGGGCTCTAACAATGCAGCTGTCCTGAGTTCTCACCCGTAATGAGGTAGACTTTTCAGTGATGCAGCTCCTTCTGAGCTGTTCATGCTCTTTTAAGTGGCTCCAGTAAACGTATTCATTTATATTATTCCACATACTTCAGTAGAAAGGTTACATTGATCTGTCATTAATTTCCCAGCCAGGGTTAATAGACATTTGCTCACATTTCCCCAGGAAAAGCTTTACATAACACTCAACTATTAATTTTTTAAATTGTCTTAAATTAAAATGGACTTTATTTTGATTCCACTGATTCCCCCTCACTCACAAAGAATGCTATTTTGACCAGCTCAGCTTTGATCTGCTCTGCTTAAGTGGGTCAACTGGAAATTCTGCTTAGTTCTGTTACTTGTCCTCGATAAACTCTCAATACTTCCATTAAGGCAAACTTCCCTTCACATGGTGTCAAAACACTGCTACATTATTACTGATTGAATTTACATTATTTTTACTTATTCAAAGGCAATTGACCAAATACTTTTATTCTTATTTTTATTCTACAGGTTAGGTAAATGAGTCACAAAGAGATTGAAGTATGTCAGTTAAAGTCAAGAAAAAGTGGTCGACATTCAGGTTCACTGCACATAGTGGTTTGAATGAGAAATGTCCCCCATAGACTGAGGCATTTGAACACTTGGTTCCTTATTGGTGCTGTCTGGAGAGGTTATGGTGAGGTGCAGCCTTGCTGGAGGAAATATACTGCATGCGGTGGGCTTGAGAATTTACTATTTTTGTCCTACTTTCAATCCTTCTGTGTTTCCTGCTATGGTTGGTGATGAACTCTCTCTGCTTCTCGATTCTCTCTCCATGCTTGCTGCTTGCTGTCATGCCTGCACCCTACCATGACTGACTCATAGTTTTCTAGAACTGTTAGCGAAAATAAACACTCTCTTCTTTAGTTGTCACTTGTCGTGGTGTTTTACAGCACCAACAGAAAGAAACTAATGCATTGCATAATGCTTCTAGGTGAGCAACACGTACCTGAGAGAGAGAAGCTGATCAGCCTCCTGCTTCCTTGACTTTGCGCAGTCTCTTCAGCACCAATACCTTTAAAGATCTGTAAAAGCAAGGAGAAATGAAAGACAAGTAAAAGAGACATCAAAAGAGATACTACACTATAGCAAGGGGCACTGAGATGCTAATAGGAAAGATCTGTAACAAGCTGGTCAGCCTCCTTGTGCTATCTCACTGTGTCTCTTCTCTAACCAAATTCTCTCCCTTCTGTGGCTTGTGGGAAATTCTGTTCCTTGGGGAAGAATTCTGTTTACGAGCAGTCAGAAAACCCCATTAAACATGCTTAATACAGACAATACAAATATGTCATTCTGGGTTGCTCTTGAGGGGCAGTCAAGGGGACAGACAAGATCTAAAACACTATGCTTAATTGAACTCAGCTTTCAATCTTTAGATAAATGTCCATTTAGCCTGTTTATGGATATTTGTGCTTCTTCAAATAAGAATGATCCTGCCCTTTAGCTAAAGCTGGGGTTGCAGGCATACAGCTGTACAGCTCTGGCACAACCTTTTTGTTCAGAAATCATCTGAGAACATGTGTTTACAATAATGACAATAATAGTTATTGTTAAGCAATTAGAAAACAATTCTTGGATGTTCTTTTTAGAAAATATGGTCCAGGCCCCATACTGAGGCTTCTGGAGATTAAAAAAAATTATTCATATCATTAACCATTTATATTTATATATTTATATATATTATATTATATCTTTAACCATTTGTGAGTTATATATATTATATTTATGCTTATATATATATATATTTATATCTTTAACCATTTGTGAGTTATATATATTTGTGAGTTATGTATATTAGATTTATCTTTAACCATTTATATTTATATTTATATTTATATCTTTACATATATTATATTTATATCTTTAACCATTTGTGAGTTTGCCTCCATCATAAAAGAGTCAATGTTAAAACATGACAGAGATTAACAAATATATTTGTCCAAAAGAAAAATATTACTTCAATGGATAAAGATAAACAAAACAAAGAAAATCCTAACCATTAGAAAGAACTTGGTTGGCAATTTCCAAATGAAATTCCATGAGAAAACTTATGGGAAATCTGAATTTTAAGTAGTATATTGTCTAAACATTCCTATAATCTAAAGATTTTTGGAAGAACTAGTGAACTGAATGTGCTTGATTCTTTAAACATAAATCATAGCTATCTAAATAATAAACATAAAGATTATTAAAGATTTCTTTAAAATAGTAACAATTTTGAAATTTCTAAAATTTTCTGATAATCAATTTATTATCCCTGTATCTCAATGAGCAACATGAAGGAAATTTTAAAACACCAAGAAAATTGCTATTTTTCACTGTATGTTATAATTTTAAAATGTATCATTCTGAAGATTAATCATACTTAATAAATAAATAATTTTATTGGAACTAGATGAAATTCAGCTCTAAAGAAAAATGAACCCAAAAAATTGCAGGAAAGTGGATGGAGTTAGAATGTATAATATTTTAGCAGGGTTATACAATATTGAAAGAAATTTCTTTCTCAGCCACCCTTCACAATACTCACAAACAATATAAAGTATCTTGGTGTGACTCTAACCAAGCAAGTGAAAGATCTGTATGACAAGAACTTCAAGTCTCTGAAGAAAGAAATCAAAGAAGACCTCAGAAGGTGGAAAGATCTCCCATGCTCATGGATTGGTAGGATTAATATAGTAAAAATGGCCATCCTGCCAAAAGCAATCTACAAATTCAATGCAATCCCCATCAAAATTTCAACTCAATTCTTCATAGACTTAGAAAGAGCAATTCTCAAATTCATTTGGAACAACAAAAAACCCAGGATAGTGAAAGACCTGACCCTCTCGTGAGGAGGGTTGAGACCCCTGGCAGGCTTGGAGCTGAGACTGGAAACTACATGCCCGGGCAAAAATCCCACCCAGCTACATTCCTACAGATGACTTTGACCTGGCCTCAGGTCCAGAGGCAAAAGGAACCAGAAATGTTTATGCAACTAACCTGTGAATAGCTTAGAACAATCCTTACTTCCCCATAATGCAAATTCTTTCCGTTCCCCACCCCTTGCTTTGTGAATGAGCCTTTTCCTGAATTGTAATTCCTTCCTTGCCTTGGGGATGTTTCTTCTTTTAAATACCCCCGACTTCAGCTGCTGGGGGTCGAACCCCTCTGCCTCTGCGTAGGTCACGCGTTCGACCCCAGTGTGCTGGTCCTTCTGAATTAAACCTCGTGTGATTGCAGCAAGGACGGTCTTTCGTGAGTTCTTGGGGGGTTGCGCTGTCCTGAGACTTGAGTGAGGGTCTCCCCAACTTGGGGGGGGTCTTTCAATAGCAAAAGCTATCCTTAACAACAAAAGAACTTCTGGGGAAATCAGCATCCCTGACCTCAAGCTGTACTACAGAGCAGTAGTGATAAAAACTGCATGGTATTGGTACAGTGACAGGCAGGTAGATCAATGGAATAGAACTGAGGACCCAGAAATGAACCCACACACATATCGTCACTTGATTTTCGACAAAGGAGCTAAAACCACTCAGTGGAAAAAAGACAGCATTTTCAACAAATGGTACTGGTTCAACTGGAGGTCTACATGTAGAAGAATGCAAATTGATCCATTCCTATCTCGTTGTACAAAGCTCAAGTCCAAGTGGATCAAGGACCTCCAAATAAAACCAGATACACTGAATCTAATAGAAGAGAAAGTGGGGAAAAGTCTCGAACACTTGAGTACAGAGGAAAAGTTCCTAAACAGAACATCAATGGCTTATGCTCTAAGATCAAGAATAGACAAATGGGACCTCATGAAATTGCAAAGCTTCTGTAAGGCAAAGGACACTGTCAATAGGACAAAACGGCAACCAACAGATTGGGAAAAGATCATAACCAATCCTATGTTCGATAGAGGGCTAATATATATTTGTATCCAATATATACAAAGAACTCAAGAAGTTAGACTCCAGAAAACCAAATAACCCCATCAAAAAATGGGGAACAGAGCTAAACAGAGAATTCTCAACTGAGGAAATTCGCAGGGCTGAGAAGCACCTAAAGAAATGCTCAACATCCTTAGTCATCAGGGAAATGCAAATCAAAACAACCATGAGATTCCACCTCACACCAGTCAGAATGGCCAAGATCAAAAACTCAGGTGACAGCAGATGCTGGTGAGGATGTGGAGAAAGAGGAACACTCCTCCACTGTTGGT
>JAPYYD010004098.1:0-13431 GCA_028551405.1 Uromys caudimaculatus | reverse complement strand
CAAATTAACACCCATCATTAAATTATGATGTAGATTGAGTCTATTTATAAGTGTCTTTTTCTTTTTGTGAGTATTGTCTAGTGTTATTGAAATTATTAACATTTCCAGTATAAGCTATATTACTTGATTTTTAAGAGTTTTACACAACACAGAAACATTGGGAATAGAGAATCTTAACTGAGGAATGGCATAAGTCACCTTGGACTATAGGCATTTCTATAAGTCATCTTCCTAAGAAATGATTAATGTGAAACTCCCCAGATTCCTATGATGAGTGACACACTCAGGTCGGTGGTTTTGAATGATAAAATAAAGAGGACTGTATTGGACATCTGAGTTGTTCCCAGCTTCTGGTTATTATGGATGAGGATGTAACAACATAGTATTACAAGTATCCTTGTGATGTGATGGAACATCTTTTGCATTTATGCGAAGGAGTGGTATAGCTGGGTCTTAAGGTAGAACCATTTCCAATTTTCTGAGGAACTACCAGATTTACTCCCAGAGTGGTTGCACCAGTTTCCAGTCTCAGCCCATGTAGACTTTTTCGTGGTGACTTAGTCTCTGAGAGCTTCCAGAGGTCTGAATTAGTTGATACTGTTTGTCTTCTATGGTGTTGCCATCTCATTCAGCTCTTTCAATCTTTCCTCTCTTTCATAGGGGTCCCCAAACTCAGTCCAGTGGTTGGCTATAAGTATCAGCATCTGTCTCAGAAAGCTGCCTTCAGAGCCTCTAGGTGCACAGCTGTGATAGGCTCCTGTCTGCAAGCACAACATGACATCAGTAAAACTGTCAGGGTTTGGTGAACACCCATGGGATGGACCCAAATTGGTCTGTTCATTGGATGGGCTTTCCTTCAATGTCTGCTCCATTTTGTTCCTAAATTTCATTTAGACCGGGACAATTATAGGTCAGAAATTTTGAAGGTAGTTTGATGATCTATCCTTCTAGTGGGAGCACTGTCTATATACTGTAGGTGATCCCTTCAGAATCCACCTCCCCACTGTTTCGAATTTGAGCTTAGGTCATCCCCATTGAGTCTTGGTAGGCTCTCACATCACAGAGATCTGGGACTTTCTAGAGGTTCACCTCAACCCTCACACCCTGCAGCTGCATATTTCCATTCATTATGCATGCCCTCAGGGCTTCTGTCCTGCCTTCCCAATACCTAATCTTGACTACCTTTCCTCCTCTCACTCCCATCTCCCACCAAGGTCCCTTTCTCCCTCTGCCTCCCTTAACTGTTCCTCCTTCAATGTTAGATTGGAGCATCTCCTCTTGGGCATTCCTTCTTGTTATACTTCTTAAGGTCTGTGGATTATATCATGGGTGTTCTGTATTTTTGGCTTATATCCACTTTTCAGTGAGTACATACCATGCATGTCCTTTTGGGTCTGGGTTACCTCACTCAGGATGATATTTCCTAGTTTCATTCATGTGCCTGCACAATTCATGATGTTCTTGTTTTTAATAGCTGAATGTAAATGGCGGGTATAAATGAACAACATTTTCTGTATCCATTATTTGTTTCAGGAACATTGGGATTGTTTTCAGCTTCTAGGCACATATGTAGCAAGAACTACCTTGCCTGACCACAGTGGGAGAGGATGTTCCTACTCCTGTAGAGACTTATGCACCAGAGAAGAGGGGTGTGAGGTTTGAGGTGATGGGTTTGGGTTGTTGGGGAGAAGCCTCTCAGAGGCAAAGGGGAGAGTGTGCAGGGGGTGGGAGAACTCTTGGAAGGGGAGCCAGTAAGTGGGGAAACATTTGGAATGTAAATAAATAAAACACACACACATATTCACACACACATGCACACGCACGCACACACACACACACACAGAGTGAGAGAGAGAGAGAGAGAGAGAGAGAGAGAGAGAGAGAGAGGAACAAAGTATTTCTAGAAGCATTTCTCGAATTCTTAATTAATTCCTTCATCCAGGTTCTTCCCTTGTCTTCTCTCAGTGAACTGTGATTTGAGGACCATAAATAAATAAACCATTTTCTCATATATTGCTTTTAGCCATGGTGTTTTTGTTGCAGGAACAGAATCTAAAACATTGTCAAAGTGTTATGTTGCCTCTGGGGATTAGGAATATCATAGAATGTATCTCCACTGTAAGAAACTAATTTGAAAGGGAAATTGGAGTCATATAATGATAGCATAGACCATAGAGATAACATTGCACATTGTTGCTGAATCTTACAGAGGTACTGAATTTTGGCTCAGCATTACCATATACCTTGAGTATATTAGATAAATTGGATGCCATATTAAGAAGGACACTATATATGAGAAGGAAAATAGGGTTGAGATTTTGCCTAAATTATAAGGAACTTAAACTTTATGGGCAAACACCCAATATCAGTCAGAATTGGGCAATAATGAAAAAAGTGTAGTGAAAATAATGCTTAACCTACATTCTTTATTACTATAAGATCATTGAAGTCTGTGAATACATAAATCACTCTAGCTAAAGAATCTCATTATCTATTTTATCAAAATGGGAGTTAAAATTTTTTTTGAGTTTAACATTAAACACACAGCCACACACATGCGTGTGCGCGCGCACACACACACACACACACACACACACACACACACACACACACACATCACTCACACACATATACATCATTTCTGGCATCAATTCTTCAAGTCTATTGTGAATTTTCTATTAATGAATTGTATGTCTTTTGAAGGTTGTTTGAAATACTTATTTTCATGTTGAAATTCTAGTTTAATTATGTCTTTCCATTGTACTTCCTGTCACCAAACACTCCTTTATACTGATACCTGAAATTCTAAATATATATGGAATCTTATTTTATTAATTGTTTTAGGGTATGTATATTAACAAACACACACACACACACACACACACACACACACACACACACAGAGGACTTATTCTTTGGTACTAGACAACCAATCTGTGTTACTTTCCCTGGGGATGACCACCTCTTCCATTTCTAGGTTTAACCAGTTCCAAACAGTTATTGTGAACCCTTTTGGCCCTTTAATCTTTTAAACATCCAGTTTGGCAGGTTTGTTGATCTCATCATTCTTTAGCTAAAATTTTGGGGGTCATGTTGGTGAGACTTTTAGTATTCTTTCTGTTATTCGTAGAACACATTCTCACAATAACCTCCTCATCCTCTGGATTTCAAGATTTTTCCCTTCATTTTCTTCAGTACTCTCTGTCTTTGGTGTGGGAGGGCTTTGCAGATGAATGCATTTCTTGCTTGTATATGTTGAGGCTCTGAGCAACCTTTTATCCCAGGGGAACGTCTATCCCCTCTCCCCCATCTCCTCTCTTCCTACCTTCATCAGCCCTGAGACTCTTGAAAGATACATGTAACCTTCCCTTTCCCTGCCATCTTCCCTACTTTCTGAGTCCTCTGGGCCATCCCAAGCTCCCGGAGTACTCTGCTATCCCAGGGAGACCTCCACTCTCCTGCTACCTCTCTTTCACCTTCATCAGACTCCAGAACCATACGGGGCATTATGACACCTCCAAAGCACAGCTACCCCAATACAGCAGGCCCTGGATAACCTAAACCAACTGAAACACAAGAAAATGTCACTAAATCCAATGTTATAAAGATCATAGAGGACTTACTGATCCTTTGTTGTGCTTGCAGATAAGACCCTATTACGATTGTCTTCTGAGAGCTTATACCAGTAGACAGATGCAGATCTTTCCAGTCAACCATTAGACCGAGATTAGGGACCCTGTAGAAGAGTTAGGGTAAGGATTGGCAGATCCAAAGGGAATGGCAACCCCATAGTAAGACCAACAGTATAAACTAACCCAGATCTCTGGGAACTCCCAGAGACTAAGCTATCAATGAAAGAGCAAACACTGGCTGGTCTATGGCCCCAAACACATAAGTAGCAGAGGACTGACTTGTCTGACCTCAGTGGCAGCATATGCGCCTAATCTGGTAGAGGCAGGGTATGGAGTGAACAACTTTTGGAGGGATAACCAGGACTGGGGGCAAAATTTGGAATGTAAATATATAAAACAATTTAAAAAATTAAAACCAGTGTCCCAGATTATAAAAAAAGAAAGAAAGACAGGAAGGAAGGGAGATTGTTCTATCATCTGAGGTCTCCTTTGATTACTTTCTTCACAGACTTGAAAAATTGAGGTACAGATCTAAACATTGAAATTTAAACTGAAAAATCTCAAATGGCTGAGAGACACTTAAAGAATTTTTCAAAATCCTTAGTCATTGGGGAAATGCAAATCAAAATGACCCCCAGACTCCACCGCATAAAAATCAGAATGGCTAAGATCAAAAACTCAATCAATAGCAGATGCTGGTGAGTATGGGGAGAATGATGAACAAACCTCCATTGCTGGTGGGACTGAAACCTGGCAAAACATCTTTTGAAATCAATATGGTGGTTTCTCAAATAATTGGAAATAGTTCTACCTGAAGACCCAGCTATACCACTACAGGGCATATATCAAAAAGATAATCTAACATAAAAGGACACATGCTCTACTATGTTCATAGAACCCTTATTTATGATAGTCAGAAGCTGGAAAAAACACAGAGGAGGATCACAATAATCACAGGAGTTAGACTGAGCAAGAGACATGGGAGGGAAAGAGAAGGGGAGAAAAAAGCAGGGGCAGGAACAGGCATTGTAAAGGACAGGAGAGAGGTTCAGTAAATTGAATAGAAACATATAGTAGTGGTGGATGGGAAAACAAAGAAACGTTTTATCAAATGTCACTGACTGCCAGGGACTGATTATCAGGCAAGAGATCAATATTATAACTCATTGAATGTCTACACAGGTACTGATATTGGACAAGATGGGTGTTGAATCTGTATGATTCCTGGCATTATTGGATTTAGTATAATGACATGTTCTCCAAGTAACAGGAGTCACAGTAAGTTTGAGGAGATTTTGTAAACATGACTAGCATACAATAGTACATAAACAACAGAGAACATGCTCAACTCCGGCTCAACATTGCAAGTGAGACTGCCCTTCCATACACAAGACAATGGAAGACATAATGTCTCATGATTCAACTCAAAGTCTGAATGATATACAACATTTATGACTTTCTCAACTCTTGTCTTACTATGGAAGTTCATACATATGGCTGTTGACACATGGTCTGGTCCAAGCTGTCCAGGAGAAGATTGTTTTGGAATTTATGCCATGCATATGAATGAAATCATGGCACCTGAGGATGGAGAACATGAGCTCCACAACATGTTTCCAGAAATGTGTTGATCAAAAACTTTTCAGACCTCAGATGTAGAGCTTAATAGTTTTTAAATGAGCCCCACCTGCCATTCAGGTATTGATAGTGAATGTGGTAAAAGACTGCCAATATTAATATTAATATTCTTTGACAAGAATAATCTTTTGGTCCAATTATATAAATGCCCAGGCACAGATTAGGCTCATTATCAGTATCAGATATTTCTATTCAATATTTCTATTAATTTTTGAATAAATATAACATTAGAGAAAATCTAGGAGAATAAATGTACTTCTTGTGGATACAAAGCTATTCTCAATGTGGCTACCTAGTTCTGAGATCCCAAATGTGAGATGTTATCATTTGTGCCTACAGATCATGAGGGAAGGAGTGTTGATATCACTCACCTTTTAGCCAATCAATGTGCCTGGGACTTCTTTCTTTCATGAAGCAAAGTTTCCTGTGCTTTTCTGTCTCTGACTTGCATCCCATCTCTTATTCAATTTTCATGTCTTTGGGATTTAAAGAATACATTTTCTAATTGGTAGCCACAGTACATTATACACTTTTATAGGGATTGTTGGTTACTTCACATTATTATTCTTCTGTGTTAGGTTAGTAGGAATTTCATTTCTGATATATTCTGTATTTTCCCATATCTCATTAAAAAATAGTGGAAATTCGCATTGGAGACACTTTTATAAGCCATAATAAGGTTTAAAATTCCAAATATATGAACTGTGTCAATATATTTTTCAGGTTTAGAAAGGAAAACTTAGCTCCAATCTCTCAATTGAAAAATGCAAATTTTATCAAAAGAGCATGTTTGGTGTTTTTACACCTGATGAGAGGTAATAGTTAATATCAACAAATGAACTGCTAACTGTGCTCGGGTAGATGAACACAATTCATATGGAGAGATGATCTCTGTGCTCAGACAACAATTAAACAGTCTCAAAGAATTAGGAAGACTGAGGTGTCAAGAGAAATCTGATACCATTTTTTACAAAATTGACATAGTAACAACACAGTAAAAGATAACAGTAAATTGATGTGTAAAAGAGTCTAAAGGATAATATTCTTGTTATTTTGTATTTTGTATCATTTTGTATATTTTGAAATGGATAAATTTAAATGAAATATATCTTAAAATAATTATTCTCTTTGATGAATATTATCAGTTGGAAATATTCAAATCATGTTCTACAAACTTCATGGAAATATTATTGATGAATTTTCTCACTGTGCATGAAATTAGCATTTTCTTAATGTATAACTTCAAAGAGGATTTCCTATTTTGAAATTGGTAAAATATTCTTACTGACAAAATAATTTCTCTCCTAGAAACACTGATAATCTTTTTTAAGTAAACTGAATGTTAGACAGTGTACACCGATATTTAATGCATTTTGAATACTATCACACGATGTCTCCTTGTATCATATAAGAGTTTTTGAATATATTTTTTAATGATTCACTATTTAATATTTTTGCTCTTTTACTATGCTTAATTCCCAAGGGATATTTTATATGTTTAGAAACAATTCAGTACTCAACATTAGATAAAGGATGTTCAATTATGGATAGTATTAAATATGCATTAATGATATTTTGGGGGTATAAAATGATATGAATATCAAAGTAGAACAAAATTCTTGATATATTAATTGATTCTTAAAATACTCAATATTATTCAGACATTTGATATATAAAATGCATTTAAATAATAAAAAATATTAAGAAAAATGTGTTATGTATTTCATATGTGGTTTAAGTAAAGCTTTTTAATATATCTGTGGAATTACAATTCCAAGGTTATTTTTCACAATCTTACTCAATTGGACTGTCATCTAGTTCAAGGATAGCATTCAGAGATAAAATAAGCTGTTTATCTATTTTCACGAATACAAAATTTATCATATCATAGTGCCCTATGTCTATGAATTCTTAAATTGTATTCAGCTCTAAACATCTATAATTTATGAGGCTTATTTCAAGACATTTAGACAGAAATTTAGCATTTCTTATGTTACAAACTTTATTGCAATTGAACGTTTTTGTTTGAAACATCTCCCTTAATCATCACTATGCCTTCTTTTAGAATACCAGCAAGGAGTTACGAGTTTTTTCTAGTACTGCTTTTTGCTACTGATGAGATCAACAAGAATCCTTATCTTTTACCCAACATGTCTTTGCTATTCTCCATCGTTGTTGGCTCCTGTGAAGATTCATTGGGAATTCTGAATGAAGGTATTTCACAAAAAAAACAATAGTTTGATTTTTATTAATTATATTTGTCAACAAGGGGTACCTTGTTATGTAGATCAAACAGGACCAACATGGAAAACAACTGTAAAACTGGCAATTGCTTCTAGCATACCACAGGTAAGAATGTGTGACACAACTTTTAATCTCCATGCACATGTGCCTACAAGAAAACTTGGACAGCATGCATTTATGAGTGTGCTGCTACACACACACACACACACACACACACACACACACACACACACACCACACATACACACACACACATTATTTATATAGTAAAGAATTAAATAACCATGTCAAAGATGTACTGGGAAAATAGGCAAAAATGTGTTCTAAGACATTTAGACTTGTCAGAAATAGCAAAGAATCTAATAGGAATACTACATAATATTTATAGTATAATCTTACTGTCTTTAATAGAAATTCTGAAAGGTGAGTAACATGACTTGCATATAAGTCTAAATACCCTAACAATTCTATTCTTCATGTAGATGTTTCATCCTTACTTCTACATCCTTTAGGTTTTCTTTGGACCATTTAATCCTAACCTAAGTGACCAAGACCAGTTGCCTTATGTCCAGCAGGTAGCCATCAAGGACACATGCTTGTCCCATGGCATGATCTCCTTGATGCTCCATTTTAGATGGACTTGGATAGGAGTGGTCATCTCAGATAATGACCATAGTATTCAGTTTCTTTCAGATTTGAGAGAAAAACTGCAAAGTCACGGGATTTGTTTAGCTTTTGTGAATGTGATCCCAGAAACCATGCAGATATACATGACAAGGGCTTGGAGGTATGATAAGCAAATTATGACATCTTCAGCAAACGTTATTATCATTTATGGTGAGATGAACTCTACCCTAGAAGTCAACTTTAGAAGATGGGTATATTTAGGTGCTCAGAGAATCTGGATCACAACCTCACAATGGGATGTCATCATAAATAAAAAAGATTTCAGCCTTGATTTCTTCCATGGGACTGTCACTTTTGCTAACCACAGTGGCAAGGTTGTTAAATTTAGGAATTTTATGCAAACAATGAACAGTTCCAATTACTCCATAGATATTTCTCAGACTATGCTGCTGGGGAATTATTTTAATTGTTCAATCTTTAAGAAAAGCACTTGCAAAATGGAACATTTTACATTCAACAAAACTTTGGAATGGACAGCAAAGAATAAATTTGACATGGTCCTGAGTGAAGAAGTTTTCATTTTGTATAATGCTGTGTATGTGGTGGCCCACACCTACCATGAACTCATTCTTCAACAAGTAGAGTTTCAGCAAAAGACGGAACTCAAAGGATTATTTTTTGACTGTCATCAGGTACAGTTTCTTACTCTTCATTATGTTTAGATGTATCAATATGATCTTTTGCATAGGCCAAGAGAAACAACTGTACATTTGTTAGAGTTTATTCTCTCATTGGAAAGATTTCTACACTGCAAAACTCCCTAATGAATCTTTTACATGGATAAAAATTATGCACAAAGAAAACATTTAATAGGAGACAATAAATTGTTATGAATATCAGTAAGTTTTGTGAAAACAGTTCACCAAATGAGTTCATTTAAAATAGGAGCCAAGAGTTTTATCATAAAAGCCTAACATGATGATTAGACTAGAATATTTTTCTTACAAATAATTTCTCAAGAATTGATACATGTCCTGTGATTAATAGTTACTTATTTAAATTATTTACAAAGCTCAAATGTTTTATAAAGTTTATGTTTATTTATATGTGTATATTATATGTTCTTAAAAGACTCAGAAGTATTCTTTATTTTCACAATTTCAAGACTTTCAGACTTCCCCTTCATTCTCACATACATGGCTTCAGTTTTTAAAAAGTATTTTTGACAAACGGTCACACACACATATGTACACACACACACATACACACACACACACACACACACACACACTAACACAACATGTTAATTGTTATCTTGTAATCATTTTTTCTAGCAAATTTTACCATCACACATTAATGTGAAGAATATTAATTTTTACTTATCCATGAGGTATATTGTTTTTCACTACATCTGATTACTTTAATACAGCTGTCTTTTCTGAAAGTCATTAAAAAATTAGGGGAAATTCTCAATTTGGCATTCCCTTTATTGAGATTCATATGGAAGCATCTAATGGTGCATCTCATTTAGGTGTCTTCCTTGCTGAAAACCAGGGTATTTACTAACCCTGTTGGAGAACTGGTGAACATGAACCATAGGGAAAATCAGTGTGCAGATTATGACATTTTCATCATTTGGACTTTTCTGCAAGGCCTTGGACTAAAAGTGAAAATAGGAAGCTATTTTCCTTGTTTTCCACAGAGCCAACAACTTCATATATCTGAAGACTTGGAGTGGGCAACAGGAAGAACATCAGTGGGTTCAATTTTTATTTTTTTCACGATATCTATATTTTAAAATATGAGACAGTGAAGTAATAGCTGTATGGTTAAGACCAATTGCTACTCTTGCAAAAGACCATTCTCAGTTACAAGCACCAAAATTTGATAACTCTCAACTTAATGTAAATCTGGTCATAGGAAACAAAGGCCTCTGGATTTCGTGTTCATTTGCACCTACATGCCTATTCACCCCACACTACAGGAATATATTTACTAAATTTATATATATAATTAAACTTTTGTAACCATATATAAATTATGGAATTTTCAGATTCTGTGTCAACATATTTATGGCCTAATTAAGTATAGCCTGTATTCACTAACAAAAATCTTTCTTTAGATTCAAGGTTTTTCTTTTTTAATTTATATATTTTTATTGGCTATTTTATTAATGTACATTTCAAATATTATTCACCTTCCTTGTTTCCTCTCCTCTGTGGAGGATTGCCTTATCTGACATCAGTGGGAGGGAAGGCCCTTGGTCCTTTGGAGGCTTGATGACCCAGCATAGGGGAATGCTAGGATGATGCTGCTGAAGTGGGTGGGGGTGTATGGGGAGCACCCTCATAGAAGCATTATGGGAGGAGGAATGGGATTGTGAGTTCAAAGTTTACTTTTAACCTTAGGAAAATTTCATTAATTTTATGAGAGTCTTAAATAACATATTTTTTCATATTTATGAAACAACTATTTCTTGATTCACCTACCTTTTCTTTTCATACAAGTCAGTATTCTTATCTTTTATTTATAAATCGTGAGAGAGAAACTGATGCCACATAAACAATCTTTTTGGATTAATCAGTTTGGAAAGGAAAATTTTTAACCTGCTGCAACCTGAATGTTGCATATAAAATATTACATGATGTAGTAAATATTGTGTGACATTAAGTTCATTGCAGTGTAATATAAAATAATAATTTGACAGAAATTGCTACATAATTCTGGTTTTCAGAGGAATATTTATAGCCATATCTGTTAATGTCCCTCATTTCGATCTTCGGGTCATTATACATATGATGTATACATGAACTACACACACACACACACACACACACACACACACACACACACACACACACACAATTTTTTGGAGGGGATGGGGTGGGGTTTGAGAAATAAAATTTCATTATTGTAAAAATAATATGTCCTACAAGCATTAAGAATTAGTCTTTAGTGATTTGTTTATGTCGATAATTGACACTTAACTAGAAAGTCCAGCTACATGATAAGTTGACCTTCATGCCTTGACAGCTTTGCTGAGTCACAGGATCCTAAACATAAAAAATACCAAATGCATGACACCAATGTTATGTTGGGAATGGGCTGATTAGACCCATTACCATCGAGATGTCTTATTTAAGGGGAACATATGGGTAGTAACATATTTGATGGCCCTAAAGTAAGAACCAGATGTCTGATAAAGTTTCATATTAGCTACCCCCAATTTGAATGAGCCCGGAGCAAGAAGAGAACCATGGGTAGGTGGCTTGTTAGTTTCACAGAGGATGGTAGAAGTACAGACCAATTATGGAAAGGGATGGTCATATGAAAGAGAAGGGTTTATGACTTGATGATGTATGTCTAATAACACAGATATTTTTATAGGACATTAATTAAAATGTATTTGATATTCATGTTTATACGGTTTTTAAGTTGGATTTTTGGTGGATATCTTAATTCATTAATTTAATTTATATACTTTTATGCTAGGAGAAAATAGTTTAATGCATGATATACATTAATGTTCTATTTACTAGGTAATTTCATGTTCTGTTCAAGAAGTAGTTTAATTAGAATATCTGCTTTGGGTGTTGATTGTAGGGAAATATTCCTTCTTCTTGATACCTTGAGAAGATTAATTTCTTCATTCCTGGTTTACAAAACCAAGGTAATAGTTATACTATCAGGGCATAGATATCATTTTAGCTTTTTGTCTTCAATAATTCCTGAAATAAGTATAAGAATTAAGATGATGGAGATGTAACTAATTGAGGCTAATTATCTGATAATGATAAATGGATGGTCTACAGGTTGTCCTCCAATTCAGGTTAGGACTAGGAGATTAGCTACTAGAATTCAGTAGAGGGTTTGAGTGATTGGTTGGAAAATAAGGCTTCATTGTTTTGAGGTGTGTAATAGGGGTAGGAGTGCTAGAATTAGAATAGATAGGATCAGGGTATAACACCTCCTAGTTTGTTAGGCATTGAATGTAGGATAGTGTAAGCAAATAGGAAGTACCATTCTGGCTTAATATGGGGTGGTGTGTTGAGTGGATTTGTTGGTATATAGTTATCGGGGTCTGGAAAAAATAAGACTAGGGTTATAAGAAATGAAATTATGATAAATACTCCTAGTAGATCTTTAAATAGGTAATATGGGTGGAATGGAATTTTATCTGCATCTGAGTTTAGACCTGTTGCATTATTAGAACCTGTTTCATGAAGAAATAGGAGGTAGACAGTTACTAGGGCTGTAATAATAAATGGAAGAATAAAGTGAAATGCAAAGAATTGTGTTAAAATGGCTTTATCTACTGAGAATCCACCTGAAATTCATTCTACTAGGGTGGTCCCGATATAGGGGATGGCTGAGAGTAAGTTAGTAATAATAGTTGCTCTTCAAAATGATATTTATTCTCATGGGAGGACATAACCTATAAATGCAGTGGCTATAACAGCAAATAGTATAATTACTCCAATATTTCATGTTTCAATAAAAGTGTAGGATCTGTAATATATGCACCATCCTATGTGAAGAAATAAACAGATGAAAAATATCGATACTCCGTTTGCGTATGTATATTGGATTAGTCATCAGTAGTTGACATCTCAGCAATGTGAGTGACTGATGAAAATGCTGTTAATTGTGTCTGATGTGTAGTGTATGGCTAAGAATAATCCTGTGATGATTTGCATTATAAGGCATATTCCTAGAAGGGACCCAAAATTTCATCATGATGAGATGTTGGATGGAGCTGGGAGGTTGATAAAAGAGCTATTAATAATTTTAATTAAGTGATGTGTTTTTCACATGTTTGTCATTGTCTGTTTCTATAGTTGAATTACAATGTTGATTTTTCATGTCATTGGTCACAGTTAAATACTGTGTGGAAATAATGACTAATTGTATTTTTATTTTAAGTTTATTATTTTTAACTGGGTGTCTTGGTTTGACTTTAAAGCCTTTGCCTATGTATGGTGAGTTTGGTTTAATTGTTTGTGGTTGTGTAGGTTGTCTTATGGTTTTAGGGTTTTGTGGTTCTTTTTTAGGTTTAATAGTGTTTTTAATTTATTTAGGTGGGATGTTGTTTGTGTTTGTTTATACTACTGCGATAGCTACCAAAGAATATCCTGAGACATGGGGTTCTAATTGGTTATGTTTTGGTTTTTTAATTCTTGGATTTTTAATGGAGATATTATATATGTATGATCTTAATTATTATAATGAATTTGAATTAATTGATTTAAATGGTCTAAGTGATTGATTAATGTATGAGATTGATGATGTT
>JAPYYD010004097.1:0-13432 GCA_028551405.1 Uromys caudimaculatus | reverse complement strand
GTTTTTTTCAAGACAGGGTTTCTTTGTGTAGCCCTGGCTGTCCTGGAACTCACTCTGTAGACCAGGCTGGCCTCGAACTCAGAAATCTGCCTGCCTCTGCCCCCTGAGTGCTGGAATTAAAGGTGTGTGCCATCACTGCCCAGCGAAAGAGCAATTCTTAACCTCATATAGAAAGACAAAAACCCAGATACCTAAACAATCCTGAACAATGCAAGAACCCCTAAAGGTCTCACCATTCCAATTTCAAGTTGTACTACAGAGCTATGGTAATGAAAACCTCATAGAATAAGTTGATCAATGGAATCAAATTGAAGACCCAGACATAAATCCACACACATAGAGACATACTGGCAAGAAGGCAGCATCTTCAACAAATGGTGCTGGTCAAATTGGATATCTGCATGTAGAAGTATACAAATAGATCCATACTTACCACCCTGCACAAAACTTAAGTTCAGGTGAATTAAAGACCTCAAGATAAAACCAGATACACTGAACCTTATAGAAGAGAAAGTGGGCAATAGTCTTAAATGCATCAGCACAAGAAAAGACGTTATAAACAGAACATCAATAGCATAGGCTCTATGACTGACTATAAATAGGATGTGATTAAACTGAAAAGCTTCTGAAAGGCAAAATGCACTGTCAGTTGAACAAAACAGCAAACACCACATCTAATAGAAGACTAATGTACAATATATATATATATCTGTATATATATACAATCCAACTAAAAATTAAGTACAGATCTAAACAGAATTCTCAATAGAGAAAATTCAATTGGCTAAGAAACAAATGTTCAACATCCTTAGCCATCAGTGAAATAAAAATCAAATCTATTTTGTGATTCCATCTTACTGTAAGAATGGCTAAGATCAATAATACAAGCAACAGCTCATGCAGTGAAGATGTAAAGGTAGGGGAACACTCCCCATTGCTGGTGGGAATGCAAACTTGTACAGCCACTGTGGAAGTCAACAGGGCGGTTCCTCAGAACGCTGGGAATTGATCTACCTCAAGACCCACCTATTCCATTCCTGGGCATATACCCAAATCACACTCCATCCCACCACAAGGACACTTGCACAGACATATTCATTGAGGCTTTATTCATAATAGCTAGAAACTGAAAACAGCCTAGCTGTCTGTCAACAGAAGAATGGATAAAGAAAATATGGCATGATTACACAGTGGAGTATTATTCAGCTGCTAAAAAAATGGCATCATGAAATTTTCAGGCAAATGGATGAAACTAGGAAAAATCATCCTAAGTGAAATAACCCAGACCCAGAAAAACAAAAATTGTATGTATTCACTTATAAGTGGATAGTAGCAGTTAAGTAGATGATAACCACGTTATAATCCATAGATCCCAGGAGGATAGGTAAAATAGAGAGCCCAGGGGACAGTATATGCATCTTCCTAGGAGAGGCAACTCGAATAGACTTCATGGGTAGAATGAGGGTTGTTGGGAATGAGAAGAAGGAGTCAGGTGGCAGGTGGAAAATGAGAGTGTGGGGAGAGATGGCAGGAACTGGGGAGCTTTTGAGGGGTGGTGTGGAAATCTAGTGCAGTGGAAACTTCCTGGAATGATCATAATGAGAACTCCTAGAAACAGAGGATATGGAATCTCAAGAAGCCATTTTTTGTCACCAGGTGAGATTTCCAGTGGCAGGATTGGGTTACATTCAATTGAGATGTTGACCAAGGAGGTCCCATGGAAATCTTCAAATCACCCAGGCTGTTGCTAAGACAAAGGGTTGCTCTCCACAAACTGACAGCATGGGCCCCATTGCTGAGGACAACACCCACAAAACTAATCGAACATGGAGAAGTCGGGCTGGTGCCTACATGAAGGCTTTACCCCTACATTCCAGTCTCTTTGTTGAGGGAAGATACTCTGCAGGCTACTAAAAGAGAAATGAGGAGACCAACTCAGCCACAAAACGTTTGACCTACAATCTGTCAATGAATGGTGGCATGGAACTTGTGGGAGTAGCAAACCAATGCCTGATTTGACTTAAAGCCCACTTCACGAGAAGGAACCATAACCAACCCTGCTTGGACAAGCAAGAACCAGAGACTAGATGGCCCAGAGACATAGACTATTGTTTGTTTGTTTTTTAAGTATCAATAACATTTTTTATTAATCATTTTATTCATCGACATTTCAAATAATATCCCCTTTCCCAGGGTTACCCCTCCACAAACCCCCCATCCCATCACTCTTCTCCCCCTCCCCTTTGCCTCTATGAAGGTGCTCCTCTACCCACTCACCCACTCCTGCCTCACCCCTCTAGCATCTCCCTACTCTGAGGCATCAAGCCTCCCTCCCCTCCCATTGATGTCAGACAAGGCCATCCTCTGCTACATATATGTATCTGGAGTTCTGGCTCCCTTCATGTATACTCAATAACATGGCTTTTAATGATAATTTGCTATACTCATAGAACAGATGCAGAGACTCACTACTGATGCAGAGACATCACATAGAGAGTCTAAATGGGAGGTCTCCATCAAATCCCTCCCCTCGGAGCTCAGGCAATCTCACAGAAGAGGAAACTGAACAATTGTAAGAACCAGAGCCTGTGGAGAATCCCAGGAGAGCAAGGCCCTCTGAATAAACTAAGGCACATATAAGCTCATAGAGACCAAAGTAGCAAGCACAGGGCCTCCATGGGTCTGTACCATGTCTTCTGCATATATTTTTTATGGAAATTCTTAATTGTGTGTCTCTGACTCTTATACCTGCTTTTAGGTATTCTTTTCTTCCTGTTGGACTACTGTGTCCAACTTCTATATGATAGTTTTTGCTCTGTCTTATTATTTTTTGTCATGTTTGGCTATTGTCTTTTGGAAGCCTGATATTTTCTAATGAGAAAGAGAAAAGGAGTGGATCTGGAGGGGAGGGAAAGTGGGGAGGAAATGGGAGGAGTGGATGGAGGGGAAACTATAATCAGATATGCTGATTAAGAAAAATCTATTTTTAATAAAGAGAAATAAAATTCTTTTCATATCCATCTATTTTCTTGAAATTTTCATTTCTTTACAGCTGAATAAAAGTCTAGGTTTTTTTTTAAATACTTTATTAACATTTCAAATGTTTTCCCCTTTCCAGGTCTCCCCTTTGGAAACCCCCTATCCAATTCCCCCTCCCTTGCCTCTATAAGGGTATTCCCCCACCCACCCACCCACTCCCTTTCCTCTTTGGCATTCCCCTATACTGGGGCCTCTAACACCTTCAGGCCCAAGGGCCTCTCCTCCCACTGATGTCCAACAAGGCCCTCCTCTGCCACATATGTGGCCAGCACCATGAGTCCCTCCATGTGCATTCTTTGGTTGGTGGTCCAGTCTCTGGGAGCACTGGGGGGTCTGGCCAGTTGACACTGTTGCTCCCTCTATGGGGCTGCAAACTCCCTCAACTCCTTCAGTCCTGTCTCCAACTCCTCCATCTGGGACCCCACACTCAGTCCAACAGTTGCTATGAATTGAATCTTGGGTATTCTGAACTTTTGGGCTAATATCCATTTATCAGTGAGTACATACCATGTTCCTTCTTTTGTGACTGAGTTACCTCACTCAGGATGATATCTTCAAGTTCCATCCATTTGCCTGCGAATTTCATGAAGTCATTGTTTTTAATAGTGAGTAGTATCCATTGTGTAAATGTACCACATTTTCTGTGTCTATTCCTCTGTTGAGGGACATCTAGGTTGTTTCCAGCTTCTGGCTATTATAAATATGGCTGCTATGAACATAGTGGAGCATGTGTCCTTATTACATGTTGGAGCATCTTCTGGGTATATGACCAGGAGTTGCATGACTGGGCCCTCAGGTAGTATTATGTCCATTTTTCTGAGAGTTGGCCAAACTGATTTCCAGAGTGGTTGTACCAGCTTGCAAACTGACCAGCAATGGAGGAGTGTTCCTCTTTCTCCATATCTTCGCCAGTATCTGCTGTCACCTGAGTTTTTGATCTTAGTCATTCTGACTGGTGTGAGGTGGAATCTCAGACTTGTTTTGATTTGCATTTCCCTGATGATTAAGGGTGTTGAACATTTCTTTAGGTGCTTCTCAGCCCTACGAATTTCCTCAGTTGAGAATTCTCTGTTTAGCTCTGTTCCCCATTTTTTGATGGGGTTATTTGGTTCTCTGGAGTCTAACTTCTTGAGTTCTTTGTATATATTGGATATTAGCCCTCTATCAGATGTAAGATTGGTAAAGATCTTTCCCCAATCTGTTGGTTGTCATTTTGTCCTATTGACAGTGTCCTTTGCCTTACAGAAGCTTTGCAATTTTATGAGGTCCCATTTGTTGTTTCTTGATCTCAGAGCATAAGCCATTGGTGTTCTGTTCAGGAACTTTCTCTCTGTGCCCATGTGTTCTAGACTTTCCCCACTTTCTCTTCTATTAGATTCAGTGTAGCTGGTTTTATGTGGAGGTCCTTGATCCACTTGGACTTGAGCTTTGTACAGGGAGATAGGAATGGATCAATTTGCATTCTTCTACATATCGACTGCCAATTGAACCAGCACCATTTGTTGAAAATGCTGTCTTGTTTCCATTGGATGGTTTTAGCTCCTTTGTCAAAGATCAAGTGACCTTAGGTGTGTGGGTTCATTTCTGGGTTTTCAATTCTATTCCATTGATCTCCCTGCCTGTCACTGTACCAATACCATGCAGTTTTTATCACTACTGCTCTGTAGTACAGCTTGAGGTCAGGGATGCTGATTACCCCAGAAGATCTTTTATTGTTAAGAATAATTTTTGCTATCCTGGGTTTTTTGTTATTCCAAATGATTTTGAGAATTGCTCTTTCTAAGTCTATGAAGAATTGAGTTGGAATTTTGATGGGGATTGCATTTAATCTGTAGATTTTATTTATTTATTTTCTTGAAATTTTCATTTCTTTACAGCTGAATAAAAGTCTGGTTTTAAAAACAACAACAACAACAACAAAGGTGGTAAGATAGATGGGGACCATTGCCCCCTCTTCCTAGAAATGGGAATGGTAAATAGATGGTAATAGTGCAGCCATTTGTAGACAGCATGATAGTTCCTAAAACATCTTCAACGAGAATTACTGTATGATCCATCATTTCCACTTTCTACACATGCCCAGGCAAACTCAAAGGAAGAACTCTGACATGTATCTACACTTCCATGTCAACAGCAGTATTATTCAAACAGTCAAAAGGTAGAAAGGCCCAAATGTCCACCAACAGATGAATGGATAAACAAAATGTGGTGTATACACATACACATTGGGATGTTCAGCCATAAAAACAGGCAGTTCTGACATATGCTACAACACAGATGGATGGACGTTGAAGACATGGTGTGCTAAGAGAAATGTATCAGTAACAAAAAGATAAGTATTTCATTCCACTGAACAGAGGTATCAAGAGGAATCAAATTCATAGACATGACAAGTAGATCTGTGGTTGTCATGGTGGAAGGGAGAACCAGGACTTATTTGCTAAGTATACATAGAAATTTGGTGTTTCATGGTTAAAACATTCTAGAGACTGATTTCATGACAAGTCAATATACTTAACCTACTGAGTCACCCACTTAGAATGACTGAAGATGGAAAATTGTATGTGTATTTAATTTATCATAATTTAAAAATATATAATTGTGATGATGAAATAAATTCATTGAGATCCACTTTCTCTTGAAATAACTCCAAAAAATAAAGAACAAGGATTTACTAAGACTACTTTTACATTTTAACAATTTAAAAGTATAGTCTTAGTTATATCATTATCCATTTGCATTTTTAAATTCATGGAAGAATTCCAGAAAGAATTAACAAGAAAATATCTGTAGCTTATAAGCAACTATAGCAAGATTGCAAGATGCAAAGTTAATGAAAGTCAATCATTTTCCTGTATTACAACACAAAACAAATAAAATCTGAAATTAAAAACACATCCTTAATGTTGGGTGTATTGTTCAATTGTGATGCTTGCCTAGCATGCACAAGGTCTTAGTCAATCCTCAACAATACACACATACATGGACACAAACAAAAACAATATATGTGCACTCCCAAAAATAAAATGCTTAAGTATAGATCTTATAAAGCTGTAAGAACTATACAATGAAAAATATAAGACTCTGATCAAAAACCAAGTAAATACAAAAACATCACATTTGTGGTTAAGAAGACTTACAACTCTTCATTGATCAGTTCTTCCCAACTTAAACTGTAGGAATCAATTCCCATCAAAACCTCACAATTTACAGGGACTACCAAATGATTCTAATGCTTACACAGGGTCTTAGTTAGGGTTTCACTGCTGTGAACAGACACCATGACCAAGGTAACTCTTATAAGGACAACATTTAATTGGGGCTGGCTTACAGGTTCAGAGGTTCAGTCCATTATCACCAAGATGAAGGCATGGTGGCCTCTGGGCAGGCATGGAACAGGAGGAGCTGAGAATTCTACATCTTCATCCAAAAGAATCCAGGAGCAGACTGGCTCCCATATGGCTAGGAGAAGGGTCTGAAGTCCACCCCCAACAGTGACACACTTCTTCCAACAAGACCACACCTCCCAGTAGTGCCACTCTCTGGGGTAAACATATTCAAACCACCACAGGCAAAAGAGCCTGCCAAGTCTATGCAATGCTGAAGAGAAGAAGCTGAAATGAACACTACTCAAATTCAGAACCCACCATAAGGCCCCTACATGAGAACATCTTGATATTGGTGAAGGAAGAGGCAAATAGATCAATGGAGCACAAACAGATGCATCTTATAAAGTCAACATTTCTTTGTCAAAGGACCAAAGGTAATACAATAAGTAAAATGAAAGACACTTCAAAAGTGGTTTGGAACAGATATCCACACATGAAAAAAAAAAAAAAAAGACAATGAATCTCCAGACATAGACGTTATAACATTTATAAAAATTTACTGTAAAATGCAGAACTATAAAATTCCTAAAATATGCATGGAGGTGGCTGGTACACACGCGCACACACACACTGAAATGGAATAAAAGTTTTAAAATAGGCATGGAGGTGGCTGGCTTGGTTGGTAATATGTTTGCTGCACAAGTGTGAAGACCTTGGTTCCCAGAGCCCACATAAAAGTCACACTCAGTGGCTCGAAATTAACCTAGGGTGTAAAAACAGAAGGTTGCCTGGGGTTTGCTAGCCAACCAGTCCAGATGAATCAACAAGCTCCAGGCTCAGCGAGAGACTGAACTCTCAGCACACTGTCACAAGAAAAAAGGCAGAGATCAAATGAGAAAGAGCCAACACCGATCACTGTTTTCCTTGTGTGTGTGTGTGTGTGTGTGTGTGTGTGTGTGTGTGTGTGTGTCCATGTGTGAGCACACACGTGCACATGTGAGTACATGCTTGCAAACCTAAATGACCTTGGGTTTAGTAGTCGTGCTTTAGGTATACCAAGGGCAAGATTCATGAAAGAAAGAATTGATAAGCTGTATTTCATTAAAATTAAACTAGTAAGTTCTTGGAGCAGGCACTATAAAAAGCATGAACATACAAGCCAAGCTTCCAGAAGATGGTGGACGACACCCACTCACAGACTGCTCAAATGTCTGGGAATAATCCGGGGTAACTGGAGTACAGCTGTCCTAAAAGGTGGGTGATGCTAGTTTCTGTAGCAAAGTAAAATAGGAAACTTCATAGTGAAACAGAAGGAGAGAGAGTTCCTTAGAGTAGTTAGCTCCAATTTAGGAATGCTCCCCTCCCAGCAAAAGCAGTCCAACTGAGGAGTGTGAGAACCATGGCTTAAAACAAGAAGACTGAGAAACTGTGCACTCATTCACTTAACAGGATGGGGAGGACGAAGATAAAAGCTGCACAAAGCAGGTTCACCTGCAGGGGAAGATGAAGGTTGGGAAGACCTTCTCTCCCCTGTATTTACTATCCCAACAGAACAATGGCAAAAGGCCATTTTAAAAAGACCCCTGTATTGTCCATGGCTTGTCAAGACGTCATACACTCTAGCAAGCCATAGGTCAAGGGAATATATTCTAAACAGCCTGCAGATCTTCCGTGGAGCAGGGCAATTTTGACTCTGACCCATGCAATATTCAAACTATCTAGTCTGAGTTGTGGTCTAGATAGGCAGGCCCACAATGGACCACCAAGAGGGCTCTACTGACCCTGAGAGAACTGCCAGAACAGAGCCTGGATCCCGGCGAGCTCTTCCCTTCACTTTGACATGACTTTGATTGAGTATCTACTGCCAATTTATTGGACAAGCACTCTCTCTCTCTCTCTCTCTCTCTCTCTCTCTCTCTCTCTCTCTCTCTCTCTGTTCCTTCTTTACCTCTTCCTCTTGTCACCTTATGTCCTCTCCTTCTTTCACAGTTCTTCCTTTGTATTAACTTTTCCCTCCTGTTTTTTCGTAGTGCCTAATCCTAACCACCAGTATCACTCTTTCTTCACTTCTGTACCTTTACCGGCAAGTCTCTCAGCACTATATATTCTCCTTTACTTCACAAAGGGCACTGGGATTGAAGAAGCAATTATTTTAAAATGAGCATTATAGTGTTTTCATAATGGACTTAAGCATCAGTCATGGCTGCTTCTGCAGTTAGTACTCTAGTATTGGAAGAGCTGAACCTGATGAGCTGAGTATATGAGTTCACTCCAAACCAGAGAATGAAAAACTACCTCAACCATTTTATCACTTAGCATCATTTGATCATTACAACTACTTCCATTGAAAAATACTGATTTTTAAAATAAATATAAGCAGTGATCAAATCCTAGAGATACAAGACCTAATGTGGAAAGACAGGAAATATGAGAAGCCAAAGCAACCCAAGTCTTCCTAAAATTACCAGTTCCATAGTATCAGCTTCCAGTTAGATGAAGTCCCAGACAAATAACCATTCTATAAAATCAGCAGTTGTAGTTGTTCTTAAAATAATATTCTCTTGTAAAATACTTTGGGTTGATTTCTCATTTCACATCCTTCAGCTGGGTCCCACTCACCTCCCCACCCCTTCATATCTGTCCTCTTCCCTTGCAAAGTCCCTCACAAAAGAAGGTAAAAAACAAATATAATAAAAAAATAAAACAAAGCATAGAAAACATCTCGTCCTGGAAGCTGCAGTGTGTCGCAGTGTGTCCCACAGTGTACCCTTTTGTCCATACATCTTTGCTTGCAAATGTTCATTGCAGTGACTCATGGATCTGATAAGAAGCCTCTGGCTTCTGCTACACTATCAATGCTGGATCCTCACCAGGCCTCCTCCCAGACATCCTGTTGTTGCCCTGTGTCGTGGACATCCTGCAGCTTTGGATCTACAGGACCAGACCTTTCACATGGTCCAACAGTTCATAGATGAGTAGATGTTGGGCTGTTCCTGTCACCCTCACATCTGTAATAACACCGCTCTTCATAGTGCTCCAACTGTTAGGTGTCTCTTTCTCTCCCATCTGTCCACCTCATACTTGCATATTAGAGTGGCTCTTGATACAGGTGGACCACACAGCTGGCAGGCCTCCTCTACATAGCCTGATGGCAGGTAAGTTTTTGGGTATCCTCTGCCTGCCTGAAACTTGTGGTATGGCTTAAGGCAGGCCTCTGTGTGCCTACAGCCCACCCGTGCCTGTGGCAATGGGCCAGCCTCTGGGTGTCCTCCACTCACCCACGCTGCCATTTGGCATGGAGGTAGGTCTCTGGGCCAATTTCCCTGTCTGTGCCAGAAAATTAGGATTCTACTTAGGAAATAATATGGAGTTCATGCCGTCACTCTGAGCCCTTAGACTAAGAAACTACATTTTGAACTACTTGCTCAGTTCTACTACATCTAAGTCCCACCTGAACACTACAAATATTTTGACTGAAATAATTAAACTGATTTCTTTAAAATTCAAATTAACAACAAAAAAAGATGCAAAAATACCAACATAGTAATATGAGAAACACAAGTTAATATAACTCCTTCAAATATTACAAACACTACAATAATGCCGCCTAAAAGAGTTAGATGAAATAGAAGAATTATTTATTTATGTTTCAAGAAATCAAATAAAACAACAAATTGATCAAGAACACAAACAACTGCATGAAGTGAGAAAGGTGATAGAGGACATTCAACAAAGACAAGTACTGAAGGAAAATAGTGAAATATGGAGATAAAACCATGAGTAAAATCCAAAGCTCTGTGAACAGCCTCACCAATAACATGGCTTAAGGAGAGGCCAGAATATCTGAGCTTGAGGACAGGTGAAATAACTGGATGATATATAACAACAAAGATAAAATAAATAGAGATAAAATAAATAAATAAAATAAATAGAGCCTGGGCCACCAGGGCTCCATAGCCAAATAGCGCCAGGAGAAAGTGGGGTTAAGATGAGCACCACTGCTCAGCGGGACCCGCCCAGAATCCTCGGGACACAGAGACTGAGGAAAACTCGGGGACAGGACCTTCTGGTTTCCATCTGTGGCTGGGGACCTCAGCCTGTGCTACAGGGCTCCATAGCCAAATAGCTCCAGGAGAAAGCTAGCCTCCCAGACCCTTGGGGCACAGAGACTGAGGAAAAGCAGGGAACAAAAACCTTCCAGTTTCCTTCTGTTCTGGGAGACCTCTGCCTGGGCCACCAGGGTTCAATAGCCAAATAGTGCCAGGAGAAAGCTAGCCTCCCAGGCCCTCAGGACACAGGGACTGAGGAAAAGTCGGAGACAGGAACCCTCCGGTTTCCATCTGTGGCTGGGGACCTCAGCCTGTGCCACAGGGCTCCATAACCAAATAGCACAGGGAGAAAGCTAGCCTCCTAGGAGTGTGGACAAGCCTGTCTGCTCAGAGGGAACCACCTGGAATCCCAGTACACAGTGACTGAAGAGTGGTCTTCTGGTTTCTTCTGGTGGCTGGAGAGATGATCCTGTGACACAGGGCTCCATACTCAAATAGTGTCAGAAGAGAACTGGTATCCCAGGAGTGCTGACACACCTTCGAGCACAGGCAAAACCACCATTTCTGTTCAAACTCACTGGATCAAGAGGGACCCTTGCAGAACCAACAGGACACAGGAACCAAGGGACAGCTGGGGACAAGATCCTTCTGGTTTCTGTCTGCACCCCAGAGCTGACCCTGTGCCACACCACTCCAAACCCAAAAACCTCTCAGAGAGAGCTGGTCTTCAAGGAGTATTGACACAGAGGCCTGCAGGAGGGACAAGCCACTGCCAGACAGGGTAAGATCAGCTAACATCAGAGTTAACAAGATGGCAAAAGGCAAGGGGAAGAACATAAGGAACAGAAACCAAGGTTACTTGGCATCACCAGAACCCAGCTCTCCCACCACAGCAAGCCCTGGATATCCCAACACACCAGAAAAGCAAGACTCAGATTTAAAATCAGTTCTCATGATGATGATAGAAGACTTTAAGAAGGACATAAATAACTCCCTTTAAGAAATAGAAGAGAACACAGGTAAACAGCTAGAAAACCTTAAAGAGGAAACACAAAAATCCATTAAAGAATTACAGGAAAACACAATCAAACAGGCAGAGTTACAGGAAAACACAATCAAACAGATGAAGGAAATGAACAAAACCGTACAGGAGCTAAAAATAGAAATAGAAACAATAAAGAAATCACAAAAAGAGACAACACTGGAGTTAGAAAACCTAGCAAAGAGATCAGGAGCCATTGGTGCAAGCATCACCAACAGAATACAAGAAATAGAAGAGAGAATCTCATATGCAGAAGATACCATACAAAACATTAACACAACAGTGAAAGAACATACAAAATGCAAAAAGCTCCTAACCCAAAACATCTATGAAATCCAGGACACAATGAGAAGACAGAATCTCAGGATAATAGGTATAGAAGAGAGTGAAGATTCCCAACTTAAAGGACCAGTAAATATCTTCGACAAAATTATAGAAGAAAACTTCCCTAACCTAAAGAAAGACATGAACATAAATATAAAAGAAGCTTACAAAACTCCAAATAAATTGGACCAGAAAAGAAATTCGTTCCATCACATTATAGTAAAAACACCAAATACACAAAACAAGGAAAAAAATATTAAAAGCAGTAAGGGAAAAAGGTCAAAAACATATGAAGGCAGACCTATAAGAATTATACCAGACTTCTCACCAGAGACTATGAAAACTAGAAGATCCTGGGCAGAACTCATACAGACCCTAAGAGAACACAACTGCCAGCCCAAGCTGCTATACCCAGCAAAACTCTCAATTACCATAGATGGTGAAACCAAAATATTCTACGACAAAACCAAATTTAAACAATATGTTTCCACAAACCCAGCCCTACAAAGGATAATAGATGGAAAACGTCAAATCAAGGAGGGAAACTACATGGTAGAAAAAGCAAGAAACTAATCTTTCAACAAACTGAAAAGAAGATAGCCACACAAACCTAAAAGTAACATCGAAAATAAGAGGAACCAACAATCAGTATTCCTAAATATCTCTTAACATCAATGGACTCAATTCCCCAATAAAAAGACCTAGACTCACAGACTGGATCCATAAACAGGACCCGCATTTTGCTGCATTCAGGAAACACATGATAAAGAAAAACACTTCCTCAGAGTAAAGGGCCATAAAACAATTTTCCAGACAAATGGTCCCAAGACACGGGCTGGAGTAGCCATTCTAATATTGGATAAAATGAATTTTCAACCAAAAGTCATCAAAAAAGATAAGGAAGGACACTTCATACTCATCAAAGGAAAAATCTACCAAGAAGAACTCTCAATTCTAAACATCTATGCTCCAAATGCAAGAACACCCACATTCATAAAAGAAACTTTACTAAAGCTCAAAGCACACATTGTGCCTCACACAATAATAGTAGGAGACTTCAACACTCCACTATCATCAATGGACAGATCTTGGAATCACAAACTAAGCGGAGACACAGTGAAACTAACTGAGGTTATGAACCAAATGGATTTAACAGATATCTATAGAACATTTCATCCTAAATCAAAAGGATATATCTTCTTCTCAGCACCTCATGGTACCTTCTCCAAAACTGACCATATAATCGGTCACAAAACAAACCTCAACAGATACAAGAAGATTGAAATAATCCCATGCCTCCTATCAGATCACTACGGATTGAGGCTGGCCTTCAATGGCAAAAATAACAACAGAAAGCCCACATACACGTAGAAGCTGAACAATGCTCTACTCAATGATAACCTGGTCAAGGAAGAAATAAAGAAAGAAATTAAAGACTTCCTAGAATTTAATGAAAATGAAAGCACAACATACCCAAACTTATGGGACACATTGAAAGCAGTGCTAAGAGGAAAACTCATAGCTTTGAGTGCCTCCAAAAAGAAACTGGAGAAAGTATACACTAGCGCTTAACAACACACCTGAAAGCCCTAGAACAAAAAGAAGCTAATACATCCAGGAGGAGTAGAAGGCAGGAAATAATCAAACTC
>JAPYYD010004095.1:0-13440 GCA_028551405.1 Uromys caudimaculatus | reverse complement strand
CTT
Organism: Uromys caudimaculatus; assembly: GCA_028551405.1. Classification (NCBI taxonomy): domain Eukaryota; kingdom Metazoa; phylum Chordata; class Mammalia; order Rodentia; family Muridae; genus Uromys; species Uromys caudimaculatus. The sequence continues at coordinate 13,437 of JAPYYD010004095.1, read as the reverse complement.
GTATTTCTTTAAGGGTGTTATTCATTTCTTTCTTAAAGTCCTCTATCATCATCATGAGAAATGATTTTAAATCTGCGTCTTGCTTTTCTGGTGTGTTGGGGTATCCAGGGCTTGCTGTGGTGGGAGAGCTGGGTTCTGAGGGTGTGGAGTACTCTTGGTTTCTGTTCTTTATGTTCTTACCCTTGCCTTTTGCCATCTTGTTGACTCTGATGCTAGCTGATCTTACTCTGTCCGGTTGTGGTTTGCCCCTCCTGCAGGCCTCTGTGTCAGTACTCCTTGAAGACCAGCTTTCTCTGAGAGGTGTTTGGGTTTGGAGAGCTGTCCCTCAGGGTCAGCTCTTTCTATGGCGCTTGTTGGCTAAGGTCTCCTGCTGGCCCAGGCAGAGGTCCCCATGCACCAGTGTAAACCGGAAAGTTCACGGTTATTCTGTCCCCAGGTTCTCAGTCCCTGGATCCTGGCAGATCCGGGTGGGTCTGGGTGAGAGGTGCTGCTCCCCTCAACCCCACTCACGGCCTTTCCAGGCTCCTGGGAGGGCACCCCTCTCTGGTGCTCGTTGGCTACTGACTCCTGGCGGCCCATGCAGAGGTTTCCACCCGCAAGTGAAATCCGGAAGTTTCGGAATTTTTCTGTCCCTGGGTTCTCAGGCCCCGGATCCCGGCAGATCCGGGCGGGTCTGGGTGAGAGTTGCTGCTCCCCTCAACCCCACTCACGGCCCTTCCAAGCTCCTGGAAGGTTACCTTTCTAGGCGCTTGTTGGCTAAGGTCTCCTACTGGCCCAGGCTGAGGTCCCCAGGCACCAGTGTAAACCGGGGAAATAAAATAATTTTTAAATAGAGAGACATAAAAATCAAAAAAGAAAAATTTAACTTTTTACATTTTAAAATTTCAGACAGTAAAGCATGATGCTCTTTCCCTTATTATTTAGTTTTGTTCATAAAGGTCTTTATTGAACAAGAGAAGTGGAGATACTCATCCCTCTTCCTGCTGTTTTGCTTTCTTTTTGCTTTTAGTTTTCAACCTTAGAGAATCGTTCTTACAATGAGAACGCTTACAGTTCTTGTCACATAGGTCTTGGATGTCTATAGTTAAGGCATTGCTGCTGTGCCTTATACATTAGCAGCTGTTGTGTGTGGAGGCAGTCTGCACACACAGTATTTCCTCGTCACTGTTACAAAGAAAGCTGTCTTTGCCCTTAATCTGCTGAATCTTTAATTAAATCAATTGATCTTATTGGTTTTCTGAAACCTAATAATTATCTACTCTCATAATTTATTAAGGAATTGTGATGCTATATCCTTCCATTAAATCGTTGTACTTCTGTTACTCTTTTTTTTGTGTGGACCAAGGTCTATAGAATATGTTGATAGACATCTAGGCAAGGATTCTCACCTCTGCTTTTTCATTCTATACATCTGATATTTTATGTGTGTATACAATGTTGCCCATTTATTTATTTATTCTGTGATCTTAAGGTGGTAATTTGATTTCTAGTTACCTATGTTCCTTTTAAAAACCAGGAATGAACGTTGGTGTTCAATTAGAATGCCTAAGAGAAATTAAAGTTACATCATTTCATATTCCACTTACTTGCACAATGTATTAGTAGATTTCCCAAACATTTATATTTCAATATAGAAATGATTATATGTTAAACACCTCTTGAGTTTTTTCCTCTGTGATTTCTCTTTACTATACTTGAAACAAATTGTGTTGTAGTATATTAGTTTTCATATTCAGATTCTAGATCAATCTTAGGGTTTAGTTCAGGGTGTCCGAGTTTTGTGATATAACCGACAACCATCATTTGATCTGTAGCAGATGTGATGTAGGAATTCATGATGCTCACCCCCACATGGTTTGTAAGAAGTTCATTGGAAATTAATCATAATATGGAGACTTAGGAGAAGTAATTGTTGGAAGCCGTTTATCTTGTTCTTTGTCATTGGTAAGTTCAGCTTTTCTACTTCTAGATAAAACATTGGTGATTTTCACTTCCCAGGAATTATCTTACTTCATCAAGGTCCTGAAATGGTTAGCATGAGTCTCTGTTTCATGAGTACAAAGAACTTTAAAATACCACATGGGTATAGGTTGCACTCTCCTTGTTTTAGTTTTGTATGTCTTCCTTCTATAAGTAAAAGGGAAGCATTTATTTGTATTTTTCTATTTTGTTCCTAAAAAATAAAATCATATTTATTTATTAACTATTTTATAATGTTTAGGATTCCATAGTTTTGAATCAACTCTTTTTAAAAATCTTTCTCTTTATTCCAGCAGAATTATACCCTATTGTTTTTTATAGCAACAAAATTTCTCAGGATACGTGAATGTCTTAGAATACATACCTAGATAAAAGAAATCCTGGTACATCTTCCCTTGGGATCATTCTAAATGTTAATTGACTCAAGAATATTTGACATCTATACTACCAAGGCAATGTCATTATTTTTGCTTGTTCATGAATAATTTTTACAAAAAGAAATATCTAATTTTTAGTTATCTTTCCTATATCCCAGAGGGCTGTACATTTTCTTTATTATAAATTTTGTGTACTTACTATTAATTTATTTAATCTGTGTTTGTTATTCTCATTATTTTTGTTTCTATATGAATAACTCTCTGCATCCCCATGGCATCTCTCAGTTCTTTTGTCAAACCATTAATTTATTACTCTCATATGTGGTCATCTTCCTCAATTTTCTTATTTGTGGATAGAATATAATTATCCCATAAGGAAATGATGGTTCTTTCTTTTTTAAAAAATATTTTCTTGACATAAGATATCAGTATGTGGCAGTGGCAGGCCTAGAACTCAGTTTGTAGCTCAGACTGGCCTGGAACACTCAGAGATCTGCCTGCCTCCACCTTCCAAGCACTGGGATCAAAGGTGTGCACTGTCACACCTAGCTCTTTTATCGCTCTTCTCTACAGTCATCTGTGTTTTGCCTAGTTTCCCAAGAGCTCAACCCCCACAATTGTCATCGTTGAGTAGTGGTGGAGAGTTGATGTACTTTTCTTATTCCTGACACCAATAGGAATTTGTTGAGTGTTGTCCTAATTCACCTACAGATGGCTTAGCTGACTGATGGCTTAGCCTGTAGATGGCTTGTGGTTTAATGCAACTGCGTTTTAATTCCTGAATATTTTCATGGGGCACTCACAGGAGACTCAGTTGTAGTTAATACACAGCAGTTTGATCTACAAAACTCATGAACATAAATACATAGAACATTTTTCTCCTGGTTTATAGGCTGGTTTGATTTCAGAGTACCGTTCTAAGAAATTTTTGAGGGAGCATAGAGAAAAGGGGTCATATAAGTAGAAGCATATTTCATGAAATATAATCTATTTGGCTAAGGATGGTTTCTGCTATATCTGGTACAAAGACCCATGTGACGTCACCAAGATGAAATGTTATGCTAGCCGTGTAAGGGTTTTTCTATTTTTAAAGTTGTCTATTTAACAGTATCATAAAACCACATGCATGCTGCCCCTCATATGTGCCTTGAATAGATGATTGTTACTGACGGACACACTTATTTGAATTTACAGTTCATGCCCTGGTTATTAGTCAGGCCTAACTAGTGGATACCCTATTGTATTTACCTCTGTAAATAGGTAAAACAGAAGAAATTCTTCCTAGTGTTGTGGCAACACCTGCTGTATTTTAGTTGGCCATGGTGTTTTGAACAGTTGCTTTATATATAAGGAACCCATTTCCCTAATGTAGGCATTAGAATATAGATTCCAACCTTTCTTGAGATAGGACTGTATAATGAAGCCCCCGAAGCCTTCTTTTTATACTAGCTGAGAGTGGAAGCCCCTTCCCAGTGGGAATGCACAGTGAGCAGGTTGTAGGGGAATCATTGCAGTGTTCCTTATGCTAAGGACTGTGCCTTTACCAGTCCACGGGTCCTGACTGCTGCTCAGGACTGCACCTCCATCAGCCCATGGGTCCTGACTGCTGCTCAGGATTTGTGCCTCCATCAGTACAACTGGTCTTGACTGCTGAGGAACAAATTCCAGCCCCTTGTGTTTAAACAGATTCTGGAAAAAAAGATACCAAGTACCCTTGAAGATATTTCTTGTGTGCTCAAATGGTTGCAGCTAGTTCTGCTTTGCAACCAAGAACTGAATCCACAGCAATATAAAAAGGAAAAGATCTCAAAGTCCACAGCCCCCAAAAGCACAGAAGGGTAGCTAAAACTACTCCTGTTATTACAACTACTGCTCCTTGTAATAAACAAAAGAAACTTTTCTTACTGTTGAACACACCCACCCCCCACACACACACACATACACAATTGAAATTAAATTTTAAAACCTGAATATCATTTGACTAAGTTTTTAAAAAAGAAAAAAAAGAGAGAAAAAAGAAACAAAGAAAGAAGGAAACAAAGGAAGGAACGAAGCAAGGAAGGAAGGAAGAAAGGAAGAAAGGAAGGAAAAGAAAATTTGGCAACTTCTACCTTTGCTGGAACACAGGCGTCTATAGCATTTTATATGGTGTCAAACATTAGATTTAGTTGATTGTTTACAGTCACCAAACCTGCCTTTTGTTTTGGTACCCAGGCAACACAGCCCACAACTTAGGGAGCTCTGCAGTTTCCTAATGTGCTTTTGTATCTCGGCCAGCCAAGTTCTACAAATAAGGATAAGCAACCTCATCTGCTTATAGTTCCCTAAGGTAAACATGCCTGCCCTGTGGGTTCCTGAGGCCTCCTCTCTGGGAGATGCCCTCTCTGGTCTTTGTCCAGGACAGTGGTTAGGTCTAAATATGTGGACTGTGTTTATGATGTACACATAGCTTCCAAAATGTAATCCTCACAGTATCTCCTTGTGGCCAGGAGCCTTCCCTTTTCCTCTTGAAGAAACACTGCAGACGATTGTTTTTCAACTCATTTAATGATATTTTGACATGAGAGCAAAGAATAGATCTACTAGGATTAGAATTCCAAAGGGCCTCCCAACTGTTGTAAGATAAACATCCTCTGTTGGTAGAATCTGTTACTTAAAATGTTAACTTTAAATAGTAATTATAACTCAGCCAAATAGTTTCCATCCCCAGAAGGAATAGCATGTGTATCACTCAGATGATAGGCCAGTCAGGCGAAAGGTTTTATGGTTAGACTTCTCTCTAATATGGAAGTAATTGTGCCATTTTGGTGAGGAAAAGAGTGTGTCATAAGTCAAATGAGGTGGCTGATATGACTAAGCTGATGATGGGTCAGTTAGGGGCAGAAGTCACTTACCTGGAAACAGAGCCTGCCTCCTTTTCCCTCATCCCAACCCTCCACCTCCAGTCTCTGCACCACAGTGGTGGTGTGAAGGGCATAGCCATTTGCAAGTCAGCTGACCCCCAGCATGAAGCTGAGGGTGACTTTAGCTCTCTGTTCTATTAAGAATTTGAATGTCATTCAATCAGGCTTTCTCTGAGTTTGAGACACATTTCTGTAGCACATACATTCACACAGAAAATCTTCTGTTATACATAGACATGCATATACATATAGCCTCAGCTGACAAGTTAAATTCTAATTCCTGTTCTTAAATTTCTACTGCACCATGAATTTCTAGTTCATTGTGTTCCCATAATTTTCTAAACTTGAGATAAAGGGAAGAATGTCCATTTAGTACCAGGGATGGTGAATACTCAACACATGGCTGACTTTTTCTTTTTCTCATTCAGTTAAATGATAACCAAACCTTTTATTTTAGCCCTCAATTATAAATTATTGGAGAATGACTCTGAACTTTTGACAAGAAACAGAACAGTTTAAGTGCATCGGACTCTGAAGTCTAAAGGGATCCAATTCATATAAACCAGCCTTTAAACTACTTAATCAAATCATAACCTTACCAGATGGGGCTGTCGGCTAGATAGAGCCTGGGCATCCGCCCTATCAAGACTAGTTTATATTTCATAAAGGCAAACATTCTTGCTAAGCATTTGAGAGATAGTGGTTGAGCTTTGCAGCCCTCCCTGCCAGGGCTGAGTCTCATATCCCCCCTCCCCCATTCCAAAGTCCCAGCCAACACTCCCTGAGGTCATCAGGGGGCTCCTTGCCTCTCTGACTGAAGGATATTACTAAGTCTGCTCTTAGTCTTCACAGCTTTAGACAGAATTTCCACTCAATTTTCCATTTTACTCTGCCCTTTGATGTCTGAAGCTTGCTATTTACTTTCTGAGTCCCTGGATAAGCCGCACCCCTTGCGTCTGAGGTAGCTTTCCACACATGTCCCAAGATGCAAACAATGCCCAGCACCTGGGAAGTCTGCCCAGCAGAGATGTCTTCACATCTGTAATTTCATCTTGTTTGTCATTCCGGTGCCTCAGACAGTTGTCATTTCTCACTTGGCTGGATGATCGAGCCTGTAATATGGTTTCCCACCTAAAAAATACTCATTTATCTCTTTCAGGGCATCCCTTCATTTCAGACATTTGCTCAAACACCTCAAGTGGCCCTTTTAAAAAATGACTATAGGGCTAACAGAAAATCTCTATATAGAGAAAATAGAGGGGATGCAGACTGATGAGGGTGGGGTGGGGGTGGGGCTGTGGCTATTGCATTTATGTACAGGTCATTCTTTGTGCTTAGTCATGGGACCATGCCCCCCTTATTTCCATACCCCCGTTCTCTCTACCCTTTAGTTAACATCTATTTATTTAGGCTTGATGGCTTGCTTAGCACTATCCATTCTCAAGCCCCACGATTCTGCAGAAGGAGCATCTTCCGAGGGCTTCTCTATTAAAATATCCATGACTTGGTTTTGTAGAATGTATGTACCTCATGCTCTATATAAGTTATTGGGACACATAGCTTCCTTAGCCTTGAATCTATATGGCAAGTATAGATGTATGTGTGTTACATACATATAATCACACACACACACACACACACACACACACACACACACACACACACACACACACCCCTAAATGGATTATTTTAGATCAACTTACACAATACATGCTACGTAATCTAACAACTGTTATTGGCACTCTGGAGAGGATGAGAACCCCAGTAACTGTTAAGTAGTCCACAAAAGCTGCTGCTGAAAGGCTTCCTGGAGAGTTGCAGTCCAGCTGGCTGTAGGTGTCATCAAAGGCTGGCTGCAGCAGAGGCAGCAACAAGATGGATGCACTCATAAGCAATAGACTCAGGCACAAAGACTAAAAGCAAGAGGTTGTTTCTTTCTCTCAAACGTCCTTATACCTGGGCCACCACAGATGTTGATGCCAGCTCTAGAGGAGGGTGGTTTCCCTCAGTTAATCCCTCCAGGAAACACTTGCACAGATCCACTCAGAGGCATATCTGTTAGTTGATTTCAGGTCCAATCAAGTTGACTGCCAGGATTAATCAACACAGTAGGATAAGCTAGATAAGAACACTGAGCAGTCACATTCCCTTCTCCAAAAACCATTCAAACATTTATACTATATACATATATGAAGAATACATACACACAAACACACATTCCAAGTGGCTGTCCTAGAACTGCTTCATGGAAGATTTCTGGCACAATCAGAAACAAAATTATCTTCGACTTCCAGATGAGAGCTGAGGTCCAGAGAGGACACTGACCTATCAGCATTCACTCAAATGATCTCTGGTGAAGTTGGTGTGAATCCATGTGTATTAAATTTTAACTTCATGCTTTGCCCTCTGTACCATTCTGCAATGTTGAATTGTTTGCATGGGACATTTTATGATTATACTATGAATCATGAGAGTACATTTCAGAATATGTCGTGGTGGACTTAAAAACTAGGTTTATTATCAGTTTCTTTCTTTCTTGTCTCTCATTTCCTATAAAACCCCCTCTTATAAAAGCTTCCCCAGGGAATCGGCCTGTCTATTTTAGATGTACTTTAGTGTAAGTTTGTAGACTAGCTGGTTTTATGTCAAGTTGGTACAAACTAGAGTCATCAGAGAGGAGAGAGCCTAAATTGAGAAAAATGCCTCCATAGATCCAATTGTAGGGCTTTTTCTTAGTTAGTGATTGGTGGGGGAGGGCCTAGGCCATGGTAGGTAGTACATTCCTAGGCTATTGGTTCTAGGTTCTATAAAAAAGCAGGCTGATCAAGCCATGATGAGCAGGCCAGTAAGCTGTACTTCTCTGTGGCCTCTGCATCAGCTCCTGCCTCCAGGTCCTGTCCTGCTTAAGTTCTTACCTTCATTGCTTTTTATGAAGAACTGCTATACAGAACTGTGAGTGAAATAAACCCCTTCTTCCCAATTTGACTTGGTCATGGTATTTCAACACAGCATAGTGGGGTATTGCTGTGACAGTTATGCCCATGTGTTTAGGAGGATTGTAGAAGGGCTTTGGAACTTTGGGCTAGAAAAGTCATTGAGTGTTGAGAGCAGCAGGCTGTTCTGTGGAAGCTTGGAAGAGAAGAATGCTGAGAACAGTGCAGAAGATGAAGGTCAGCCTTGTGAAGTTTCAGAGGAAAGCAAAAGACTCTACTGGGCCATTTGTGTCAAATATGTGTGGTGTCTGGTCATCTGGAGCTGGAGAGTTGGTTATGATTTACAAGAGACCAGAACCACTAAAGTGAAACCTTTGCTGCAACAGTAGATGCTGATCAACTTTGGCTGAAGAGTCGCATCTGATCATGCAAAGAAAGAGAGCAGCATCACTGAGGTGAACTCTTCTAGGAAGTGTTTCCTCAGGGTCAGCACAAGGAAGCTGCGGTGCAGAACTGGCCAAGGTTGTACATCCTGTTGGCAGCCAAATTTGGTATTTTAAGAGTCATCCAGGTGGTACTTGTTTTGAAGACACGAAGGAAAAGGTCAAAGAGAACAACTGAGACTTGGCACTGTGTTGCAGGGCTGAAGAGAAGCCCAGAGAAGCTATTGGTGAAAGTGGAGCCCAGGTGCTACAGAAGATCCCAGCAGTTTTGGAGATGCCAGTACTATGGGATGACCACCAAAAACAACAGCAGCGGAGAGATAGAGGCAGCTGAAGCCTGAACAACAAGCTGTGTGATAGAGATGTGATCCAAGCCCTTTGAGGGAGTCCAGATGATTGTGAGTACATCCCAGACATTGGACATTAAATTATTTATATTGTTGTAGCTTGGTTTTGCTTTATTTTGGTTGTGACTAGGTCCTGGTTCTTCCCCATTGAAGTAGGAAAGACTTTATTTTTGATTTTACAGGAGCCCACAGTTGAGAGATTTTGAATTTAAAAAAAAAACAAAAAACACTTTAGGTTATAAAAGAGACTAGATATTATAAAGAGAGTGGTTTTTTTTTTTTAAAAAAACTTTTTATTAATTTTCTGTGAGTTTCACATCATGCACCCCAATCCCACTCATCTCCCAACCCTACATAACCACTCTCAACCCTTGCCACCTCCCCCTCAAAAGAAAATAAAAAAACAAAACAATGCCCTTGCGTCCACACATCTTTACTTATAAATGTTCATTGCAGAGAATAATGATTCAATAATGACTCAAGGCCTCTGGCTTCTTCTATGTCATCGATACTAGATCTTCAATGGGACTCATCTTGGTTACCCTGTTGTTGTCCTATGCCATGGAGATCCTGCAGCTTTGGATCTGCAGGACTGGCTGTTTTTCACACCCCAGCAGTTCATAGGTGAGGTAGGTGTTAGGGTAGGCCAACTCAAAGTCCTGGATCTGGGCCTAGGTGGTAGCTGAGTTGGTCAGCCTGCCAGGTCTTACACACACACCCCACCAGGGCCAGTTCTCCAGCACTGCCTTAGATAGCCCACCCAATGCTGTACCCAGTGAGGGGTTGACTCGCCCATACCTTAGCCACCAGGGTCAACTCTACTGTGCTGCCCAGGCAAGGTGTAGGGCTGACTGTCCTGAGTGCTAGAGCTGCTAAGAGATTGAAGGGGAGAGTGAATTTTTAAGGCATTGAATTTTTAAAGGCTGTGGGACTTACTAAGACTGTAAAATGTTTTCTATTGTGATATTTTCATGAATGTGTGATTTTGAGGATGAATAAGAAAGAAGTTGTGGCTTAACAGTGATGTGTTTGTGTGTAAAGTTGAGAAGGGGTCAGTTGTGTTGACTTACTTTATGTAAACTTAACCCAAGTGAGAGTCATCACATCTCCATGGTCTCTGCATCAGTTCCTGCATCCATGTTCTAGCCCTTTTTGAATTCTTGTTCTCATTTCTTTTGATGATAAATAGTGATATGTAGGCCAAATAAATTCTTTCCCAAGTTGTGCTAGTCATCATGTAATCCTAACTTAGACAAGTTGCAAAATATGTGTCTAGTTTAACTCTGTAGAGTATCTCTCTATTAGTCAGGACAAGGCATGGGAATAGAAACAAGGCGTCAGAAGTTCAAGTTATTTCTTACTCAACAGAAGTCATGATAGATATGGAAGTCACTAGAGTCACAGTCAGATAGCTTCTTGCCATGGCCATTCAGGTTGGCATGTGTCTGTGCCATGTTCAAACACAACTGAGAACCTTTCCATCAGTGGCATGTCTATCTAAGGAGGTGGAAGAAAGGAAAGAGAAATAAAACAAAAAGCAAAATATTACCACAGCCTGTAGATCATTCGAGGGATTTTAATGGTTATGGCAGGAAGCAGAGTCAACTTAATTTTCCTTGAAGTATACTACAGTTAGTATAGAGAAACTCAATACCTGAGGGAAGCCCAGGCAGCAGGTCATGTCCATAGAGGTGGCATAGCTCACATCTACTGATGTTCCATTGGCTAGTTATCACATAGTCACATGAGACTACAAGAGATGCTGGGAAATATGGTCCATGAGTTGTCACACAAATTGTCATGTGCTGTTTGCATCTGTTGACAGCTGACTTAGCACAAGACAGACTCCTCATCTCAGCCTTAAGCTTGCTTAACTCAAATGTCCTCTGAGACCCTTCACTCTCCCATCTTGCCTATATTACAGAGTATTATTTTACTGTGAATATAAATGCAGAAATACAGTCAAGCTCAGGCTCAGAAGAGACCCACAGATGCATGGTAGCTAGGGGAATGGATGTACTTCTGCACAGACAACCCCCTGAAGATTTTCTTTTCTCAATGCTGCTTGACTTTATCCACTTTCCCACATCCATGTCATTTTTCTTAGCCAATTTAACTCCCTGCCTTACCTAGGTTATGCTAATTGATTCATGGCCGATGTTCTGTCTCTTGTCTTATTGTCTCTAGTCAGATCTGATATTTTAGCCAGTGACCTGTGGTATACATTTGGCATATTACCATACCTATTTAAATCTGAGCATATTCCTGCAGTACATTTGGAAAGCCATCCTCAAGTGTGTGCTCTTCCTCCTTTGCACCTTTAGGAGGCAGCAATGACATTCCAACAAATGACTCATTAGGTAGGTGCTCTGTAGCAAAGAGCCAATACTGTGCAAACATGTGTGTGTGTGTGTGTGTGTGTGTGTGTGTGTGTGTGTGTGTGTGTGTGTGTGATGAAAGGGGGATTTTCTGGCTTGGCTTACACATGAAGTTATAGCTCATTCACTAGTGGCCATCTGTACATCAGAAAAGGAGAAAACCAGATTTTTGATCTAGAAGATAGGAAGTCCCAATAGGCTCAGTTTGTCCTTGAAAGCCTAGCTCCTTGGACAGCTTGAAGAATTGAATTTATGGAGAAAGCAATGAAAGTTCCAAGAAGCTGGAGTCTGATGTCAGCAAGTGTCTGCTGCAAGGGCTGCACATACTTATAAGGGCTTGCAGGCACCTGCAAATGGCTTTCCATTTTTAACCAGGATACCAGCCTGCTAGATGGCTGCCTTCATGCATAGCAGGCCACCCCTCTATGCTCCTTCTCTCCGAAAGTCATCCTACCTTTCCCCTGTAACGTATGCTTTACCAGTTTAAGATGTCTTGCAATTCTGCTAAGAGGACAACCAAGGACAGCCATCATATCCTGTGGGACCATAATGGCCCAGGGTTACCTTCCTCCAGGTCAAGCCAGGATACCTCAAATAAGAGGTCAGCAGGGGCTGGCCACCTAGATTTCCACTGCTGCTCTGGGTGCGAGTGGCAGTTTCTTCTTGGGATTTCAGAAAGGAAACCAAGTAGGAAATAATTAGAGTGCCTCGCTGGGGCATTAGAGAAATGGACTAAGAGCTGAGGCTGGTGGCAAAGAAGACAGGCTTTTGCTCTCAACTGAGTGTACAGTGCAGCCAGCAGCTGCTGCTTACAGAAGTAAACAGGACCAACTCACTGTGTGGCCTCCATGTTTTGTCACCAACTACCGCTGACCAAATAGCAGGTGTATGCCTGAGGTGACTCTTGTGGATCAGTGCTACCTGGAAGTGATTCATAGTCATTGCTGAAGAAGGAAGCAGCTAAGACAACATGAATGGACAAATGAAAATGGCCAAGTGGCCAGAAAGGGTCGGGCGGAAAAGCCCCGACACAATGACCCTAAAACCAGAAGACGAGGTGAGGCCAGTCCAGAATACCAGAGTGGAACCTCCCCATGTAGCATACACCATCCACGATGAAGGTGAGATTAGCCCCGAGGCTGAGGGAGACTTCCCAGACGGGTACCTAGAGTGCATCATAAGAGGAGAGTTTTCTGAACCCATTCTGGAAGAGGATTTACTTTTTAAATCCTTCGAAAGCCTAGAGGAAGCAGAACAAGACCTTTCTCACCAGGTTCTGGAAGCAAGTTCCCTTGAGTGTTCTTTGGAGTAAATGACAAAGGGGACAAAACAAGAGAAAAGAGAAGCCACGCAAGAGGCACCTCAGATGACTGTTGCAGTGAGCTCAGTACTTGGGTGTTCTGAGTCTGTGACAAGCAGGAAGCTTCCTGTTGGGAAAACCTGGGAAGTTGATTTATCTGATTGGAAGCAGTTTGCAGGCTTTACTGGAGAGAAGCCAAAGGGGGTTGCATACTGTGGTGCTTTATCGATGCTGGAGTGTCCTTAGGCTGGGTGCAAGAAGAAGCTGAGGGATAAAACCGCCCTGAGGAAGCACATGCTCGTCCACGGCCCCCGGCAGCACTTGTGTGCAGAGTGATGTGTGCAGAGTGTGGGAAAGCCTTTACGGAGAGCTCCAAACTGAAGCGGCATTTTCTGGTTCACACCAGCGAGAGGCTGTTTCAGTGCACCTTCGAAGGCTGTGGGAAGCACTTCTCCCTGGACTTCAACCTGCGCACCTATGTCCGCATCCACACCGGTGAGAAGCGCTTTGTGTGTCCTTTTGATGGCTGCAAGAAGAGCTTGAAAATATCATCCTGAGTGAGGTAACTCAGTCACAAAAGAATGAACATGGTATGTGCTCACTGATAAGTGGATATTAGCCCAAAAGTTCGGAATACCCAAATTTCACTTTACAGTAACCGCTGGACTGAGAGTGAGGTCCCAGATGGAGGAGTTGGAGAAGGGACTGAAGGAGCTGAGGGAGTCTGCAGCCCCATGGAGGGAACAACAGTGTCAACTGGCCTGACCCCCCCCCCC
>JAPYYD010004094.1:0-13442 GCA_028551405.1 Uromys caudimaculatus | reverse complement strand
CTTCCTGAGCGAGGTAACTCAGTCACAAAAGAAGGAACATGGTATGTACTCACTGATAAGCGGATATTAGCCCAAAAGTTCAGAATGTCCAAGTTTCACTTAACAGTAACCGCTGGACTGAGAGTGAGGTCCCAGGTGGAGGAGTTGGAGAAAGGACTGAAGGAGTTGAGGGAGTTCGCAGCCCCATGAAGGGAGCAACAGCGCCAATGGGCCTGACCCCCCCTCTCGGTCATCCTGAAGTTTGGACCACCAACCAAAGAATACACATCTATGGACCCATGGTTCAGAACACATATGAGGCAGAGGAGGACCTCGATGGCCATCAGGGAGAGAGGAGAGGCCTTTGGGCCTGAGGGTGTTAGAGGCCCCAGTAAAGGGGAATGTCAAGGTGGGAATAGGGGCATGGGTGGGTGGGTGGGTGGGAGGTGGAATTCCCCCATAGAGGTATGGTTGGGGAGGGGATAGGGGGCTTCCAAAGAGGAGACCCAGAAAAGGGGAAACATTGGAAATGTAAATAAAGTATCAAAAAAAAAAAAATGCCACTGTGGCTTCATGTGGTATCTATATGTATTTTACCCAGTGATGCCACTGTGGCTTCATGTGGTATCTACATGTATTTACCCAATGATGCCACTGTGGCTCTCTGCCTTGCCTACATGTTTTACCCATCATTTTAATTATTGTCAAATTGGGATGCACAGGTTTATGTTTGACACATCAATAACTTCAAACTAGTTATTCTAGGGACCAATGTACTGTGTCTGCTTTGTTTGTTTGCTTGTTTTAATTTTTGTTTGCTTTTCAAGAGAGGGTTTCTCTGTGTAGCCCTGATTATCCTAGAACTCACTCTGTAGAGGAGGCTGGCTTCCAACTCAGAGATCTGTCTGCCTCTGCCTCCCTGTGCTGGAATTAAAGACATGCACCACCACTACAGAGTTTGTATATCTGCTTTTTTAACATTGGCTTTGTCAAATGTATTTTTATTTACTTATTTTATTTTGTGGTGAAAGGAGATAGAACTTTATTACTTTTTTATTTTCTGCCATCTGTATTTAACTATCATATACATATATAATAAAATAACTATCAACCTATTACTTATCTATCATCTATTTGTACATTCTTTTTTAAATAGGCATATGTGTTCAACCATGAGGTAATTTTAGATATCCTACAGCCACCTATCATATCCCTTTCATATTATGTTTCCTCTCATCTTTCATCAGTAATAACTGGACACTTATTTCCTTAAAAGCAAAGAGTAAAGACAATATTTACTAATTAATGTATAATTTAACACAGCACTTCCCAGTGTCTTCCATGCAATGTCTTGTTTAATTTGGTTAGTTTATTTATTCCATTAAAACCTGGAAGATTCCATACTCACTCCAACCTAACAAATGAGATTCAATACTTACTATTTTGGAAATAAAATCATGTGCTCTTTGGTTCTGATCAGCTGTGAGCTTCTGTCATATCACACTGAGAATATCATTGCAGTGAACATCGCAGCTACAAAAGAGGTGAATACTGTTTTAGATTCCAGATTTGAAAACCACTGTATTCCTAAAATTTTAGAACTAGGAAATATTTACTAATATCATGAGAAAAATTTAGCATATACTAATTAAGACTAGATATCCCCAATTTTTTTCTAAATATAATATGTAACTTAAATAAAAATTGAAATAAATGAAAATTATCTTAGTTGCAGAGCCATTTCTTTAATCCTAGAAAGCTGTTTTATATTCATTGATAATATAGAAACAATTTAAATTCACAAATGTAAAATATACTCATATTTGTAAACATATCTTTCTGTCTTTTTATAGAAAGGAAATAATAATGATATAAATAGACTATTAGAATCAGTTATTTCTTCAAAGATGTACATCCAATTTTAATTTAACTTTTCAAACATTGCTTTTAACATAATTACTCAAAAGAAAATTTTCTCAAGTCATCTACTCTTTATTGAATTTTCCCTTGCTCTGCTGTCATCCACACAATGCCTTATGATAACTGTATCCATGACAATGCTCCACACTTAAATTCTTTTTTTTTTTTAATTTTTTTGATACTTTATTTACATTTCCAATGTTTCCCCTTTTCTGGGTCTCCTCTTTGGAAACCCCTTATCCCCTCCCCCTCCCCGCCTCTGTGAGGGAATTCCACCTCCCACCCACTCGCCCACCCATCCCCATACTCCCGCCTTGACATTCCCCTTTACTGGGGCCTCTAACACCCTCAGGCCCAAGGGCCTCTCCTCTCTCCCTGATGGCCCTCGAGGTCATCTATCACATGGTCCTCTACCACATATGTGGTCCAAACCATGGGTCCATAGAGTGTATTCTTTGGTTGGTGGTCCAAACTCCAGGATGACGGGGGGGGGGGTGGACCCACTGATGCTCTTGCTCCCTCCATGGGGCTGCAAATTCCCTCAGCTCCTTCAGACCTTCCTCCAACTCCTCCATCTTGGACCTCACTCTCAGTCCAGCGGTTACTGTTAAGTGAAACTTGGGCATTCTGAACTTTTGGGCTAATATCCGCTTATCAGTGAGTACATACCATGTTCCTTCTTTTGTGACCGAGTTACCTCGCTCAGGATTCTTCTGTGTGCTCTTTCCACTACTAATGATAAGTCTCTCTATACATAAATGGAATGAAATATCAGAATATGATGCCTTAGGGGTTTCTCCAGGGCCTTATCTCTTCATATTTGTTGATTATATTCAGTTCAATATAGAAGTTAATTGTTTTAGCCTTGGCTATAGACTAAATTCATCAAGGAATGAGATAAATATGCCCAAGTACTACCCAAGAGTGACTGAAGCTTGAACATTGAAGGAACAAGACATTAAATTTTTCAATTGTGAAATCAGGGCTGAGATACATTGCTGTACACAGATCCTTGACTAAAATATATGAGATATTAATTTATCTAGAATTGATTTATCTTCTAGAATAATTTCTACTATAATTGTGATAAAATGAAAATTATTGTTTTATGAATCACCTTTTGGTCCTGTCCCATTGGATAATGCCAAACAGATAAACATTTTAAAAAATAAATTAATTAATTAGAAGTGATTTATTTTCACAGAAAACATGATCCCATGAGAAGGAGTACTCTTTCAAAGACATTATCATTTTTTGTGAAAGATTGGATTTGGCTTGCGATAGTTCACTGTTAAAATATAAGGGTTAACAGAACTCAATAAATGAACTTATGCTAGCTAAATTTCAGGTAAGTAAAATAAATGCCCCTGGATTTCTGAGTTTGAGGCCAGCCTGGGCTATAGAGTGAGTTGCATTACAGCCAGGGCTACCCAGAGAAACCCTGCCTCGAAAAACCAAAAGATAAATAAATAAATAAATAAATAAATAAATAAATAAATAAATAAATAAAGTAAAGTAAATAAATGCCTTAATGCCATCCTAAGCATTGGCTTAGGAATATTTAGAACTCCATGTAGTATAATGAGAGTACACACACAAACATACACACACATACACACACACACACACACACACACACACACACACAGCCTCAGTTGCCGATAAAATTCCATACATATGCTAAAATACTGAAATATATTACAATCAGCCTTCACAAAGTCTTTTGAAGCAGATAGTACTTGTAGATTTTATAGAAAGACAACTGGAATCCTGAGTTTATGTACTTTTCAGGGTCACACAACTCATAGTTGACAGAGTAAGACTCTGAGCCTTTGACCATCCTTGGTTAGAACTTATTTTAGTTCCAGGAGGCAGGGGATAGCATATTATAACAGAAATGTGGTTTTTATTCCTTTTAAATAAATCATTTTAATGAGCAAAGTGCATTATTCATTACAGCTATATACTTTCTTAGCCAAAGTAAATTGGAATCAAATAATTTGGGAATGACAATAAAACATTTACAAGCATGTTAAAATTCAACAATCAAATATTTTCTCAATTATTGTTGTATTAAAGATGACATCCTTTTGGAGCAGACATACTTTCCTTTTGTACATACTGATGGTACATTTAAACAATAAAGGATTATTCAAATCGCCTGAGTAAAAGCAGCCACTCCTCTCTCCATCCAACTCTGTTACTGAGTCTTATCAAAAGAGAAGAGCCGTGGCTTGTACAGAACACCTGAGGCAGGGTTATCTCTTGAGCCTGAGGTGCAATGACTCTGGAGAGCTGTCTAGTGTTCTACTGTATTTCCTATGCATCTGAGAACAGGTTGGCAGTGCTTAGGATAGTAGTACTAATACCTTTCATGCAGGAAAGGGCTCGAGCAGATAGAGGAAGACCATCCAGGGACTATAAAGCCTTCTTTGAGACAGTCTGAAGGGATTTCCCACAATAGATTTTCCACCACAGACTGCTCATACCATTCAAAGATGCATTTCTCATAGTTTCTCCTCTCCATGAACCAAGGTCACTATCTCCGGGAAACCTCAGTATAATGATTATTGACACTGCTTAACTCTATTAACAATTATTTTAGCAAGCTTAGACAGTTTACCAGTGTCTCTTCATCTAAATGTCATAATACCTAATTCCTTTAAATGAGGCAGGGAATGTGTCTAATCTACTTTAGGCATTATCACAGAGCTTTGCTCATACGAACTCAATAAATGTTCAATTTATTGGAATTCTGTGGCTTGAAATTAATTTACTTAACTTGCATTTAGCCCTTGGGTTCTTTCATTTGCTAATGAATTTCGATGTGGGCTCCTTAATAAGTGGAAGTGTGCTAAGGTCATGCTTAGTGACTATGATGCAACAATGTAGCATTTGTTTTATTCAGCTTCAGCTCTTTGCCTACGCTTATTAGATATAATGTTTACTTGTAAAAATAATTCCTTAAATGAACGATCCATAAATAAAGAATGTTATTGCCATTCTTCTCTTAAAGTTATTTTATTTGATTACTTCAAGCATTTAGAGATTTTAAATGTAATTTCCTTTCCATTTGTACTACAAATATTAGATTCACTAAAAATGCAAACTACTAATAATAGAGGACAATGCCAAGATTTTACAGAGGACACATTGTATATAAACAGCTTTTATGAATTAGCAGGGTAGTTTATTAGGGACAAAACAATAAAATCTAATCATTTAATATGAAAACTTTCAGACATTCTTAACCATTCTTAATTCACATAGAAAACTATACATAAAATTTTCCTTGAGATACCTTATTCACTGCTAGCTTTACCTGACTCTAGGAATGAATTAGCAAAAGTTCGCGGGTGCTATGATTTCCCATCCATTTAGCAATCCAGTGGAATTTACCAAAAGCCTTGCTTATGTTCCCAGAATAGGAGCAGATGATGAAGCAGAATGCTGTGCAGAGCCACCACCCTTGCATCTCCTGTATACTGGTTTCTAACTGGGGGTTTCATCTTTATGACCATTTGACTCCAAAATATGGAGACATGAGTGACTCTGCTTTAACATATGCAGGGAGGTGGTGCTAGTGATGCTGGGGAGATGACTCAGTGAGAAACCTGCTTGTTGCTCAAGCATGAGAACCTGAGTTTGGATCCCAGAGCCCAGAGAGAAGCTAAGCAGTGTAGCTTAGACCTATAACTTCAATGTTGTATGTCGTGGGGTGATGCAGAGACAGATAGATGTTCACTGACAGCTGGTATAACCCAACTGTGAGCTACAGGTTCAGTGAGAAACCCTGTTCCAAAATATTACATGGATGGTAACAGAAAAAAGGTCAGCTCAACCTTAGGCCTTTGTCTGTCTCTGTGTCTCTCTATGTCTCTGTCTCTGTCTCTGTCTCTCTCTGTCTTCCCTCCCATCTCCCTCTCCCTTTTCCTCTCTCTCTGTCTCTCTCTATCTCTTTCTGTATCACTCTTTCTCATACACACATACACACACATACCACATTAACATTCTCCATTTCTAACATTTATAGCATTTAAAATTATTGTTTTATTATTTTATGTGTCTGGGTGTTTTGCCTGCGTGCATATCTGTGTACTATAGGTTTGAAGGGACAGTGAACAACAGAGGGTTGTCATATCCCCTCTTGAAAAGAGTGGCAGACAGCATGAACTTCCATATCAGTCTAAGAATTGTATCTGAGTCTGCTGAAAGAGCAGCCAGTGCTCTTAATCACCGAGCCATCTCTAGTAGCCCCCATTTCTATCTTAAATCCAGTGCATAGGTATATTTGTTGATGGGATATAGGACTGTAATAAAACACAGCTTTTTTGGTGAAGAGTAAAGTCTATTTAACAAATATCCAATATTCCTGTATTAAACAAATGTGTGGCATTTTACATCTTCTGTCCTTTGGTTTGTGAGCTTTAGCCAGTAGTGATTAAACCGTCTCTCCATCCTGATACTTCATATCATTTGAATGCAATTAAATGTATTTCCATAAATGAGGGATACCAGTACTCTTCTAACTCCTAGCTTGTGGGGACTCATGGGACAGTTCTTATGCAAGTACCACAGGAGTCCAATACGTTGAATTCCCGAAAGGCACAATGCTAAATACTATGTGAATACTAATGCTAAATACTAGTGAATCAATAGAGTATATGTCCACCCAAGGAAAGGAATATATCTTATTGATGTATTTGTTTGTTGGCTTATTCTTTGAAAGGTTCCGTCCACAAAAATTGACCAGTGCATTAAAGTTTATAGTAAAAATTTACCAAATTAACTCTGAGATGATATTTACAAAGATTATATTATTTAAGGAAGAATTATTATCTTGTTCATCTATATCCCTCACCATTTACCCCCAAGGTAGTAATTATTAATAAGTTAAATCATACATGATAAGTGTGACTAAGAGCATCCACAATAATGTTTTTGCTAAAACATTAACACAAAGGACAGGAATAAAAAAACTTACTTATGAATTTAGAGAAGAATGAATGCCTCTCTATGCAATAAAATGTGGTGGGAAAGACTGACCACGCTGAAGCACAATATTATGAGACCTGCCAAGATGTCTCCTTGCATCTGCTCTCCTGGCATTTTCAGGGGAATCCAGGTGCAGAACAGTCATTGGAAAAATCTCAGATTAAGTTTTGAGAATTGCAAAAGCCCAGATGACAGGCACGATTTTCAGCCAAGTATAGGACATGGCATTTAGATAGAGGAGAAATGATATAAAACTCAAAATCTATTTAAACCTTTGAAACTAAGGAATTTGGAGGGAGTTTTCCTCATACAATTTTTTATCACACACATTATTTTTTCCTAGTGCATTATAAAATACTATTTATTTATTGTAATTTTTCTGTACTGCAATGGGAATTAATATGAGGTACTTTAAGGTCTTCTTCTGGGACTTTCCCAGGGAAGGTAGAAAAGAGTGTCTGCTCTGCCAAGATGGAGAGGCCACTGAGAAATCATAGAAAGTATTTCATCAAGTCCAGCTTGACAACCAATTTTTATTTTGATGTTACTCATGGGTATTTCAAAGTATCAATACCATCAAGTATTCTGGGCAAGTCACAGGGCATGAGTACACTGGAAGAGCTCTACAAACAGTATGGGCAACATATGTACCACAAAGAGCCTCTCTTGAATTATCTAGGCAGCTCTGACCCTGAACGTTCTCTTCCCAAGAAATAGTTTATCCTTTAAATAACCTTGTAGGGGAAGACAGGAGCCTTGTATATTTCTTCCTATTCTCTCTGTCTCCCATGAGAGAAGAACACAAGGCCAAATATTGTGAGGTCCTCATGGCTTCTCTGATTCAAGATGGTAATGCTTACATCCAATGCAGAGGGTACAGCTACAGGACATGTTTTTTGTGTTTGTGTGGTAGGGTATTTATTCCCAACTCATAAATCCACAGTATACAAGAAAAGTGAAGCTTATGAGAGATGGCTATAGTGAAGTTGTAATTTAGAAGTCCAGAGCCACACCTGGTGTTTACAAACATGTGAATAAATGCAACCGTCATCTGGAAAGATGGTGTGTTACTAAACATGAGGGACATATTAATGGTTATTAATCTCAATTATCAGCTTGATGAAAACTAGAAACATCTGGAAGACAGACCATAGTTATGCAAACTGACAAATATTTTAATTTGTATAATGGAGATGTTAAGATATATCTATGATACTATTCACTGTACTAAGTTCCTGGAGTGTATATAAAGAAGAAAAATGAGGTAAACACAATTTCATATTAATTTAACTGCTTCTTTTCTACAGATACAATGTGATTAGCTTCTCCAAGTTCTTGTAGCTCTCATTTCCCCACAGTAGACTATAATTTAGGCTTATTGTCTTAGATATGGTTTCCATTGCTGTGAGGAGATACCATGACCATAGCAACTCTTATAAGGTAAACATTTCATTGGGGCTGGCTTACATGTTCAGAGGTTCTGTCCATTATCAAGGTGGGAAATATGGTAGCATCCAGGCAGATATGGTGCTAAAGAAGGAGCTGAGAGTTCTACATTTTGATCAGAAGCAGCCAGAATAAGACTGATTTCCAGGCAGCTAGAAGGAAAATCTCACAAAGCCCATTCCCACAGAGACAGACTTCCTCCAGCAAGGCAACACCTCCTAATAGTGCCACTCCCTGAGGCAAGAATATTCAAACCAGCATAGTTATAAATGCAAATACACCCCTCCTAAGCTGTTTGTCTTAGAGTAATTTACCAGAGCAAAAAAAAAGTTATTCAAGATAGACAGCTCTCATTGGAAATGAATAAGAATCCTTTAATTTATAACATACTCCATGCAGAGTAAAAACCATGACAAAACAGTGAAAATATGTTTTAGTCTTTACTTATGTAATCCCAAATATCTGTTTCCTGTTCACAAACCTAAAGAAAATAAATATTTATTTATAGATAGCAGCACAAGAAAAATTCTAGAAATCAGTGAAAGAAATACTTTATGTCTTAATTTTTCATTTATATATAACATTTCAGTTAGCATATCCCTGATAGCTAATCATAGCTATTTAGTTGTTTTTGAGAACTCTCTGTTTAGATCTGTAGCTCACTTTTAATTGGATCACTTGGGTGCTTTGTTGTTCGTGTTGTTTGTTTTCTGGGTTTGGTTTTTGGGTGCTTTGTAAATTCTGGATATTAAACCTTTTTCAGATACATAGTTGAAAAAGATTGAATCTCATACTATGGGTTTACTCTTCACTGCTTTGAATATTTTCTTTGCTGTTCAGGTTTTTACTTTTATGAAGTCCAATTTGCCAGTTGCTGGACAAATTCTCAGGCAAATGGAGTTCTATTCAGAAAGACTTCTTACACTTTCATTGCCCATTATTTCTTCTAGAAGTTTCAGCATTTTGGGTTTTACACTGAGATCTTTGATCCATTTGGAACTGATTTTAGTAAAAGGTGATAAATACAGGTTGTATTTCTTTCTTCTCCATTTGGATACCCAATTTCCTCAACACCATTTGGTGAAGATCCCATCACTGTTTTAGTATGTATTTTAGATTTTTGTCAAATATCAGAGGTGTACAATCATCTGCATTCATTTTGGGTTCTTCTATTTTTTTCCACTGATCTGCTTTTGTACCAGCCCCATGCTGGCTTTATTACTATGGTTATGTAACATCACTTGAAATTTGATGTGGTGATCCCTCCAGCACTATTTTTTTTGCTCAGGATGGCTTTGACTCTTTTAATATCATGTGGATTTTAGGACTGTTTTGTTCTATTGTGAAGAAGGCCATGGGGACCTTGATTGCTATTGTAGTCAATCTGTAATTGATTTTGGTTGTATAGATATTTTTACAAGGTTAATCCTAAAAATCATTAAGCATGGAAAGTCTATGTCTTCCAATGTTTTCTTCAGTTTCTTTAGAGATTCAAAAGTTTCACAGAGGAGTCTTTTACTTTTATCTCCTTGATTAAGTTTATCCCTAGATATATCTTATTGCTATTATAAGTGATAGTGTTCTTGGCGTATTTGTCTTTGATGATTAGAAATCTTACTCTTTTTTTGGTAAACTGACATATTTACCATTTTGCTGAGGGTGTTTCTAAATCTTTTTGTGAAATCTTGTGATCTCTTACGTATCATCTGTGAATCAGGAAAAACTTGAGCACTATTTACATATCCCTCAACCATTTTATGTCTTCTTTAGAGAACCCTCTCTTCAGAACTTTCATGTATTTGTTAATTGAATCATTTGTTTTCTTACCCTTGGTTGCCTCCCAACACTTGAAAGTAAAACCTTATTTCTGAAGATAGCACATACTTTGGACATAGGATTTGGAGATCTTGAGCTAGAAATGACCTGGAAGCCTCCTCCCTGAAGACTAGCTCTCATGATACTGAAATGCACCAGACAAGCTTCCAAAGAAAAATGTAATCAACACCCACACCAAACTGTAAAGCTTGTAAACAACTATGATGGCCAGCCTCACAAGATCCTCCTTTAAGGACACAATAGTGGCACTTTTATCCTGGAGATAAACTACTCCTGGCTCATTATATTGAAGGCCAGTTCAGTAGGAATCCATATCTGGTCTATAAACCTAGCCAACTATCTCTGGGGAGAGTTTATGGACTCTGGAAGTGAACTTACTATTGCCATTTTCCGAATCCAAATGTATGCTAAGTACATATCATTATATGCACAGGAGCATGTAACTCCCACTCCTCATTACAGAAGCTTCTTTTTGAAACAGATAAAGATATTGAAGAGATCTGCTACTGATCAAAGCATAAAGGATAGATGACCATGCTGTTCCAGTCCCAGTTGTAACATCTGCAATGCAACCCCTATACTTAAGAATGAGAGAACATCATGTAAAGGAAAGCAAAGGGACTGGAAAAGCCAGAAGACTACAGTGTGTGCTACAACTGACATGGTTACTGAACCCACAAAATCCCAACAATAGGCTGGCTTAAACAAGGCCCGTGTATTGAAAATATGAGTTTATAATCCAACATGGATACGGAAAATTTTACAAGTCCCTATCGCAAGAATGAGAGATACAGGAAATCAACAGCCTCTGAGAAGAGGAGAAATTGATTTTCTCTAGAAACAAACCTTTAGGATGCTAATGCTTTTTCTAATTTCATGTAGCCAACCTTAACACATACATTCAAGCAATGCCAGATGGGTGTAGCGTTTGTTTCTTTCTCTCTCACTCTTTCTCTCTTTCTCTCTTTCTCTCTTTCTCTCTCTCTCTCTCTCTCTCTCTCTCTCTCTGTCTCTCTGTCTCTCTCTCTCTGTCTCTCTCTTTCTGTCTCTCTCTGTGTGTATATACATGTATAGATAAATATATAACGGTAACAATTTTAGTAGAATCAGCCATGGATTTGATAGAGAGTAGAGGAAGTGAGAGAAATACAAACTCATACATACAATTCTCAAAATATAAAGGGAAAAATAAAAAGCAAAGTTAAAATATGAGACCTATTTTCTTTGTACTTCATTCCCAAGGCATAGTTGAGTTTAGTTAGAGGTTTATATCCAAAACTGTTACATGTAGTAATTAATGTAATGTAAAAAAGCTCCAAGATTCACATGATTGTTCACCAAGAGGTCAATAATTTAATATTAAGAACCCATGGCAGAGTGAAAAGTCATAATAAGATAGCTATGTGTATTATTACTGATAATATTAGGGTGCACATGAAAGAAAATACTGTCTTTGTGAGTATACGTAGACAAAGTAGGGGTTATCCTCTTCAGATAAGTACCCTGCCAGTACAGTGGTTCTCAGCCTTCCTAATGCTGCGACCCTTTGATGTAGGTTTGGTGGCCCCAAACCAAGACAAAATTATTTTCATTGCTACTTCATAGATATAATTTTGCTATTGCTATAAATTGTAATGTCAACAACTGGATTTTCTGATAGTCTTAGGAAACGCCTATGAGAGGGTTGTCAGCCCCCATAGGAGTTTTGACCCATAGGTTAACAACTGCTGTGCTATTATTTTTACGACTTATTTATTCTTATAAACAAGATTCACCATTAAAGGTGGAATTTCCATGGGTTAAAATATTCTCCCAGAATTGTCCACCCTTCAGAAATATGTGACCTAGGAATATTTTCATCATTCTCAAAAGATCCCTCATATTCATTAGCAGTCACTAACATTCTTAAGGCCGAGAAACCACTAAGGTGTATTTGAGTTTGGACTTGTATAAATTGGTCCTCTACACATTTCATATAAGTGGCAATTTTTTACCTTCTGTTACCTGTTTCCTCTGTCTGCACAGGGTGTGAGTATGTTAGTGCATCATTAATTTATATTGGCAAAATTTCACTGCACTGTGGTGGAACGGCCATGGAACCCACAACCCTACACATATCCATTTAACCTTTCAATAATCAATCAACAGTAATATGTCCTGTTTGTTATAAATTCTGCTATTATAAAGGTTTATAGAATATTTTATATAGACATAATCTCTGTTTTCCTTGGTTTACATTTAGGAACAGAACCCTTCAATTACAGTGATAAGAAAACAGTAGACTAACTCTTCAAGGGATTGTCCTGTTTTATATTCAGGCCATCAACATATGAAGAAATGATTTCAACCTCCCTGATGAAACATGTTCCTGTTGGCCTTTTGTACTAAAGCCATCCTAGTATCCTTGAAGTTGTCATTTATAGTGTTTTCGTTTGCATTTTTAGTAGCTATAATGCTTCTCAGAATCTTTTACACACACACACACACACACACACACACACACACACACATACATACTGGCCATTTGCATTGCTTTTTTGTGAAGAAATATGTCTTCAAATCACATGTTCATTTTAATTGAAGTTTTCATTTGTTTGTTTTGTTTTTTCTTTTGGAAGAAGTCCTTATATATCCTGGATACAATTTCACTATCACATCTATGATATGCAAAGCTTTCTTCCATTCTGTGGGTTGTTTTTCATAAATTGCCATTCATATCAACATGTTTAATTTTGTGAAGTCCAACTCATTGTTCCTGTTGTTGCTTACCCATGTGTTTAACTGAATGGTTTAGCCTAACCATTTGTGTCTATTAATATATGTGTTTGTGTGAGTGAGCATGTGTGTGTGTGTGTGTGTGTGTATGTGTGTGTGTATGTAATATTTTCACTTTGTGTATGGAATCATAATGGCAGTTGCAGTCCTTGAAGCAATTTTTATTCCCCTTTACTTAATACATGAGCTTTTGCTGAAAATGAATTGACCAAAATAATAAAATTTTTAAGGATTGTCAGTTATAATATCTGTTCTTAAGCCAGTATCCCATTACATGTATAGATATAATAATTAAAATAAATTTGATTTCAGCCTTATCACTTTTTTTCAGTATTACTTTTGTTATGATGAATTTGTGATCAGGTTGTAAAAAATGGTACACTCGGCTTGGGCCACAGGGCCCCACAGCTGATCAGCGCCAGGACAAAGATCCCTCGCCGGAGATCGCAGGACCCAGCGGAGGGCCAGGGACGCGCCCCACAGCTCACCAG
>JAPYYD010004093.1:0-13443 GCA_028551405.1 Uromys caudimaculatus | reverse complement strand
AAATTGATCCATTCTTATCTCCCTGTACAAAGCTCAAGTCCAAGTGGATCAAGGACCTCCACATAAAACCAGTTACACTGAATCTAATAGAAGAGAAAGTGGGGGAAAGTCTCAAACACATAGGCACAGGGGAAAAGTTCCGGAATAGAACACCAATGGCTTATGCTCTAAGATCAAGAATAGACAAATGGGACCTCATGAAATTGCAAAGCTTCTGTAAGGCAAAGGACACTGTCAATAGGACAAAACAGCAACCAACAGATTGGGAAAAGATCTTTACCAATCCTACATCCGATAGAGGGCTAATATCCAATATATACAAAGAACTCAAGAAGTTAAACTCCAGAAAACCAAATTACCCTATCAAAAAATGGGGAACAGAGCTAAACAGAATTCTCAACTGAGGAAACTCAAAGGGCTGAGAAGCACCTAAAGAAATGTTCAACATACTTAAGTCATCAGGGAAATGCAAATCAAAACAACCCTGAGATTCCACCTCACACCAGAATGGCTAATATCAAAAACTCAGGTGACAGCAGATGCTGGCGAGGATGTGGAGAAAGAGGAACATTCCTCCATTGCTGGTGGGATTGCAAGCTGGTACAACCACTCTGGAAATCAGTTTGGCAGACCCTCAGAAAATTGGAAATAATACTACCTGAGGACCCAGCTATACCACTCCTGGGCATATACCCAAAAGATGCTCCAACATGTAATAAGGACACATGCTCCACTATGTTCATAGCAGCCATATTTATAATAGCCAGAAGCTGGAAACAACCCAGATGTCCCTCATCAGAGGAATGAATCCAGAAAATGTGGTACATTTACACAATGGAGTACTACTCAGCTATTAAAAACAATGACTTCATGAAATTTGCAGGCAAATGGATGGAACTTGTGAGGTGACTCAGTCACAAAAGAACGAACACTGTATGTACTCACTAATAAGTGGATATTAGTCCAAAAGTTCGGAACCAAGATTCACTTCACAGCAACCATTGGGCTGAGCGTGAGGTCCCAGATGGAGGAGTTGGAGAAGGGACTGAAGGAGCTGAGGGAGTTTGCAGCCCCATGGAGGGAGTGACAATGTCAACTGGCCTGACCTCCTGGTACTCCCGGAGACTGGACCACCAACCCAAGAATACACATGGAGGGACCCATGGTGCTGGCCACATATGTGGCAGAGGAAGGCCTTGTTGGCCATCAGGGGAAGGAGAGGCCCTTGGGCCTGAGGGTGTTAGATGCCCCAGTATAGGGGAAAGCCAGGAAGGGAAGCCGGGAGTGGGTGGGTGGGTGGGTGGGGGAATACCCTCATAGAGGCAGGGGCAGGGGGGATGGGATAAGGGGTTCCCAAAGGGGAGACCTGGAAAGGGGAAAACATTTGAAATGTAAATAAAGTATCAAAAACAAAACAAACAAACAAAAAGCAATCTGAGAAAAACTTAGCCCCTTAAGCAGACAAAGTTCTCTGGAGAGTGATTAAGGCAGGCATGTCATTTTTGGTGACCCTTACAATCTTTGCCTAGCATCATCCTAGTGGAAAAGGAGCTCTGTCGCCATCTACAGTGGAGAGGGCCCAGCTGTAAAAGGCAGGGAATCTTGATTGAAGCAACAACAGGAAAGGTTCTTAAATACAGTCTGTTAAGTGCTACAAACCAAGCCCCCAAACTATATACTGTATGATACTGCTTGTGTGACATTCTGAAAGCAGCAAATTCTAAGGAAAGAAATTAATAGATCTAAATCTGGGGTCACCAGGGGTGGTTTTCAGGGGGAGATACTGTTTACCAAGTGAGCTGCAAGAAAATGTGGGGAGAGATATACTAGTCAGTGTTGATCTTTGGGGGTGAACAGACAACTCAGTGTATCAGTGCACCACAAGCAATGCATGTAACCAGTGTTAAACTTTTAGGTTTAACAATCTCCCTCAAGCATGATTTATATAGAAAATATAACACATATTGAAGAGCACAATCAAATATGATGCCCTCCTTACCACCACAGTAATAGACATGGACTCAACATCCTCCAGAGTTTCACACCTCAAACTGGATATGAGAAGCCTTATCAACGGTAACAAATGGATACGACATTTTATAGTAAGCAGAATTCCATAACCGACCCTAAGGTTGCCTATGATAATCTCTGAGACTCTGGATAGGTTATACACCCATAATATTATATTACATATAAAGTAGAATTTTCAGCTATAATTAAGATATTCAGTGAGTCAACTTTCAAGTCATCAAAGGGGGAACTTATATGGATGGAGCTAATCCATCCACCTGAGGCTTTTACAAGCAGAATTGAGCTCAAGTGGTAGCAGAAGTCAGATTCTAAACGGAAACAGGATTCCAGGAGTTTGGGTTGGCTTTGGGGTTTAGAGGACTCGTACATAGAGAAACATTACAGAACTGAGAGTGCCTGAGCTGACAGCTAGCAGAGAAATGAAGACTTCACTCATCCAGCTGCAGAGCCAGCAGGTGCTACAATCAGAATCACCCTGCAACATGTCTTCCCCAGAGCCATGAGATAAGAGCCCAGCGTACCCAAAGTCTTCAGGTCTACCTCGTTCACACCCTAAGCAAAGACACGATGGAATGCAGGAACCCACCTGCTGCGCGTACAGCAATACTTTACAGCAGAGCTTGCCCCTCACAGTTATGAACAGGCACCTACTGAGCCACTGTCTCAGTCCCTAACTAACAGACTTCCAGGTGCCAGGATCCCTCCCCTGAGACTTTACATCTAAAGAGGTATTGAGGGACACACATTCTGCTCCCTGTCTCCTTCTTTGCCTCCTGCTCTGGAATCAGAGCCTAGCAGTAGGCTTGTGCTGTGAATTCACTATCACCCCCAGAAAAGGTGTCAGAAGAGACCTCCCACTTCTGTCTCAGGGTCTCTGGTTTCCTCACTTCAGAGCCCCTGCTATGTTGTCTGTCTCTGGTGCTGGGGCCTGAACCCTCCTCAGAACTCCTACCATGCTGTTGTCTGTCTACACGTATGTCCAGAGAATCAATAACTCTTCCTATAAAGTTCATGCCCTAAGCTGGGCAGTGGTGGCGCACGCCTTTAATCCCAGCACTTGGGAGGCAGAGACAGGCGGATTTCTGAGTTCAAGGCCAACCTAGTCTACAGAGTGAGTTCCAGGACAGCCAGGGCTACACAGAGAAACCCTGTCCCGAAAAACCAAAAAAAAAAAAAAAGTTCATGCCCTAAACAACTTATTTCAGTGTTAGTCTTGAACACCCCTCCCCTGCCTGAAAACTTTCACAGAGAATGGCAAAACTTGCATAGACTCCTGGCCTAATGAACTGGGGGTGACTCAACAGATAGTCTTCAGCAGCTGCATCCAGCAAAGTAACAGAAGACAAATGCATCAGTTGCAAATGTGTGGCGCTTCCTTGCTGGAAGAGGAAGATGAGCTCTCTGAAAGGATTAGTGTGGGCTAATGACGAAAAGAACTGAATGAGAAATTCCACTCTACTAGCTGTGCTTCTCGCGGGGCAGCATGGGAATGGTGAGGCTATTTTAACTGCAAGCTGGAACTAAATAGGTGAATAATTTGTCCATAACTGGGGCCAACTTTATGATGGACTGTGATGTGGAATCATAAGCTAAAATAAACCCTTTCCTCCCCAAGTTGCTTTTGGTCATAGTGTTTTGTCACAGCGACAGTGACCCTGACTAGGACCTCACACAAGCATCAATTTTCCAGGTAAGTTTACTGAGTGTACCAAGAATCAGTGATATCTCTGCAGCAATGAGCACACCCAGTCCTGAAATCTTAGTTTCTAAATAGCATTCACCCATGAAAGAAATCAGTAAGAAATTCAGAGGAATTCCTGATTATCAGTGGTGGCAGAATGTGTGTGTGTGTGTGGGGGGGGGGTGTATTCCAGCATTCTCCCTCATTCTCCATAGCTTCTTGCTGGGGATAAAGATATAATTTATTATATGTACAGTTAGTTATTACCACTTCTTTCCACCAAGAGGACCAGTATTCACATCCCAAACACATATAATTAAACCTAATTCCATATTGTTTTTAAAACCTAATTAAACTGATATATAAAATGAGAAGGCGGGGCAAATATACCTTCCCCAAGAGTTCCAGATAAATATAAAATGACTGAAGGAAACTGGAAATTTCACAGAAATCTCCTACAGCGGTAACTGCTATAGGGGAAATCCATGGGCAATGAGGTTTGGAGTAGGAAGCTCTCGGGAGCATCAGGGTCCAGGCCCAGCTCCTAGCTAGCTCCCCCCAACTATGACCTAATTGTCAGTGTGCTCTGTATTCCCACATTAAGTAAATTTTCTGTGCATGTGAATAAGAAGGAATAGTCTGGGGAATTTTTGGTTAGTTGACTGAGATGAAGATGGTCTTGCAGTTCGTAACACAGAGAATATAAAAGCCACATCTTCGCACAATAAACCACTAGAAATGTGCGAGTGCACAGCTGTGCGTATTTGCAGCTTGATCCTGAAGACTGTTTTTTGTGTGGAGGTTGACCCCTGTTCTGTGTAGTACATTTAAAACACTAAAACCGCACGTACATACTTCAAACTGACAACCTTTAATAAACAGGATGACTAATGATACAAAACTATTATTAAATATTAATGAGTAAATGGCGCCCTGTAAAACAAAGCCATCAGTGTTCTCAAATATTACAAATGCACTACTTCATTTCTTTTTGGGTCTTGACATTTTTTTTTCCGAATAGCTTGATAAAAATGGTACCTTCTGCACTCAATTCACATAAGAGTGCTTCTAATATAATTCTGGGAACTCCTCAACACTCTTCCCATAAGAGACTCAGTGGGGTTCCCATCCTCCTCCCTGTAGGCTGTACTTGCAGAAGTAGAGAGGGTGGCAGCCAATGAGTTCATTTGGAAAAGCTAGCAGACAGGACGTGATTAACCTAGTCACCAATGCTGCTTTCTTCTGACCCATGGTCCTTAGACCCTGGGGTAACTAACTGTTCCCCATGCCTTCTCCCTCAGTGGGAATCACAGGGGAGGCCACTGTGGCTGGAACCACTAACTGAGCTGCTGGCTTTTCCCACACCACTTGTCATAGTCTCCCAACCCACGTATCCAAATGCATTTAGATCCTGGAGAAAGGCACACACAGCCTGTCTGGGAGGCCAGGCGCTTCTTGTAAATATGGTGAAACCGTGTGAATGGGTATGTCTTTCTTGGGGAGAAATTTTATTTTCTGTCATGCATCAGACCTTTCAACACATTCATAAACAATAAAAATAATTGTCTAAAGTAGCCTCAGGCCAGAAAATGGCTCAGTGGGTAGAGGCATTTACAGACAGGGCTACTGACCTGAGTTCAAACTCCAGATCCCACAAGGTGGAGACAATGGCCTCCAGAGAATTGTCCTGTGACCTTCACATGTGTGCAGTGGCATGCACGTGACTCTATCTCACACACAACAAAATAAAAGGAGACCTAAGGATACACACTTTCTTGCTTTACTCTGCAAATAGCTAACTAGGTGCAGCTATAGAATAAATGAAAAGTGAAAGTATGCCTCATCTTTTACTGAAAATGATAGTATCTGGATTTGTGAAATAAATTATCCTCCAAAATTGAGGTTCTGGTTAAGCCGACATAAGAGCCTCCATTATTCATAGGCAATTAATTTATTGTCAGCATGGAATTTCTTTCTGGATAATTCTGTTCTTGTACATGAGTGGCATGGGTTATCCTTGCTGCCCCTGTGTTGGGTTTGATCCTGCCTGGTTTAAGCCTTGTCCTAGATTTTTCTAAACTTTAATTGAGAGTGATTTTTAAGAGTCTCATTCACACAAGCCACCCTGGATTTGGTAGAGTAGTCTTGTTTCTTTTCCAAGGACCCACCAGTCTGAGCCCACTTACAAAAACATGTGGTTAAGGCCAAAGACAACTAGCTATGACCTCTCTCCTTGTCCAAGTACTTTATAGACACAGGATAATTAAGCACCCCCTTTCACGGACAGCATGTAGGGGTTGTGCTGACAAAAATTAAGAGCTCTGAGACAGGAACAACTAAGGCCAGTGACCCCATCTGTCTGTGGGTAACGGGGAGAGGAGCGTCATGCCCTGCCCCTGCTGGTCACTTGGAAGCAGGGAGGAGGATCCTGGGAAACAACGGGTCAGGCAACTACAAGTTAAGGATGTAAAATAGGTGTGAGATGATGTGATAGCCTGAACACTATTACTACCAAGGTTTTGCCATTTATTGTGGACATAAATCTCTTTAATTCACTCAAGTATCGGAATACTTTTTTGTTTTAGTATAAAATAAATCTTTGACACCAATGAGCCTTAAAATGGCACATTTAATTTTAAAACATCAAGAAATCTGATGCAACACCATGTATACCATGCCTAAATTATAATAACCACACGAAGAGAGGAATTCACTAAAAAGCAACATCTGTTGCCAAGTTGGTTTAGATTTTGAGAAGACATTGCCCAAAGCCACCAAGTCTTACTGAACTGGAGAATGAGCTAGATTTTACATGTAAGTCATCTGGAGCATTATTTTTTTTAACTTTAATTTCATTTTTTTCTGCATATGTTAGAAGTGACATAACTATTTTATTAGATGAGTGACATCTGCCAAATAGTAAGAAGGTCTGTGATATTAGCAACAACTCCTTCGAAATTTGAAGATGCTATGCATAGAAACTCCTTATTTTTATTCTACATGTATGAGTATCTGCCTGCATGTATGTGTACTATGTGGATCAAGTGCCCAAGAAAGCTAGAAGAGAGTATCAGGTCATCTGGAACCAGAGTTACAGACAGCCATGAGCCCACCATGTGTGTCTTGGGAACCAACCTTGGGTCCTCTGCAGGAATAGCCAGTGTTTTTTAACCACTGAGCCATCTCTCCAGCCCCAACTCTCCAGCCCCAAATGATATCAGTTTTACATTAGGGCCATTACATATCTTTAATGAAAAATTATTTGTTGACATATTTCAATAGCTTTTTATCATCAAATTTAAGAGATATGAAAATTTACCCTAGCAGTTCTTAAAATACCAATCATTGAATATGAGATTATCATTTCAGCCAATTCTATTTTGAAGAAATTATTAAATTTCATAACAATAAAGCAAATAGAAAGTTTAGTGGTGCACAGCATCTCAATAAAAAGCCATGTTCACAATTCCTGGGTAAGATGACAGGGTAAAAGCTACTTAACCTTTGTAGCAATAGTGTCCAGGCTATTACATCTTCTTGCATTTATTTTACACCCTTGTAGTTGCCTGATCTATTGTTTCCCAGGATTCTCCCTGTTTCTGTGTCTTAGCTCAGCATAGATACACATAGGGACCCCAAATGACCAGCAAGGGTAGAGCATGGGGCTCCTCTCTCCTTCTTACCCACAGACAAATGGGGGTCATTGTCCTTATCTGTTCCTTGTGTGACCTTGTAATAAAATATAATATATAAAAAAGAATATAAATATAAAATTATAAAGAATATAAAATATAAAAAAATTAAAAATATAAATATATTTATATTAAGATATAAATATATTTATATGTCTCAATATAAAAAAAGAATAGACTCAAAAGAAACAGAAAGAACTTCCACAAAGGTAGAAAAGGTACAGTAAATGATGATGATAATTATAATAATTATTATTAATTTAAAATTATGGGAGAAAAGATAAGTGACTCACCAAAGAGAATCCAAGCTCCTGTGTGAGTCCTCAGCAGTGGGAGGGGGGCAGGAGTTCATTCTGAAGATAAACCAGGCAGCCCTATCAGTCCAGCCCTCAGGACAAATCCACAGCTCCCACAAACCTCCGCAGTTGCACAAAACAGGACTCTTTTCTACTGCTCACCTACTGTGCTACCCTATATGACTGAACATTTGGTGGCCAGGAATGATGCTGAGAGGGGAACTATTGTTTAGAACTGAGTCACCCAGGGTCCTGAGAACCAAGTATAACCACAGTCAGCAAGACTAGATTTAACCTACCATAGCCCCGGGTTGAGATCTTGTGCTGGGAGGCCCTTGTGGAGAGCAGAATGGTGGGTAGCAAGCAAAGCAAATTCACTCAGGCAGTGAAGGGCAAAGGAAAGGAGATCCTACCATCAGCCTCTGTGAGCAGGAACACATCCCACATCAGAGAAGGAAGTAACTCTGGAGACTGACAGTCCTGAGCATCAGGTCAGCAAGTGGGTCAACATCCTGAGACACTTAGTCGCCATCTCAGCTAGAGTATGAAAACTTTGAAGCTCCAGTGACATATCTGAAACACACAGTTACATTCTTCCGGCAGGAGATCCATGCTTAGGGGACTGGGAAATCAGGAAAATGGGCTCATTGCAGAGAGCAGGATTGTAGCTGCATCCTCTGCCCAAGATGCACTTGGAAGACACCCTTGAGCCTTTAGCTAGAGCAATTACCCAACCCCCTACAATCTAAGAAATCAGTGGAACTCCTGAGAACCTGCCCAGCCCATAATCTGATAAGCCAGATGTGGCTGGCCAAAGCCCCAGGTTCATGTGAAAGGGAGATGCAAAGTGAAATTGGTTTGGGATGACTGTAGCAATGGTCCACCGGTGGCTCAACAGCTCCTAGTGTCTATGCTTATTATTGCACTATTCACGGTGAGCAGGAAACGGTCATCTAGGCTGCTTATCAACAGATGAATGGCTAGAGAAAATGTGATGTATAAACATGATACGATTCCTGTAGGTGTAAAGCAAAATGAAATTGTGATGGTTGGAGGAAAATGGACTAAGTCGTTGCGTTATGATGAATGAGCCAGACTTAGGAAGGCTTAGGAAGGCAAATGGGGGGGGGGGAGAGACCAATTGTGTGTGTATATATGTGTATGCGTGTGTGCGTGTGTGCATGCACACATAGAAGATCATGAAAGTAGAAAGATGATACTGAGAGAAGAGAGCTTGAGGTAAGGGAGCAATGGAATACATGTCACAAGAAAGCAGAAGAGGTAACTGGATGAGGGGCTAGGCAGGGAACCAGCAAGAGGAGAACAGAGGACATACAGCAAGCAATGGAAGAGGGAGAAAAAAAAATAATGGATAATCACATGTGTGTCTGCTAAAACAAAACCCTTTACCTTGCACATGATTCGAAAGCACAGAAGCCATGGCTTTGGGAACTTGGGATAGTTTTTGTAAGACTCACAAAGGGAATTCTTAGGATACTTGTGCTCACAAAATCAGGAGACCACCCAAACTTCCTGGCAGGTGAGTATAAAAATGACCCTTAAGACTTAGCCCTGGATGCTCCTCACTCCTAATGAGGGCTTGGACATGCTAAGCTCCCAGTGAGAGCCGAGAAATTCCATCTTCTGTGCTGGAATGGGATCCAGGAAGCCCATGATTTGGTGAGCT
The DNA here is from genome assembly GCA_028551405.1 of Uromys caudimaculatus. Lineage (NCBI taxonomy): Eukaryota > Metazoa > Chordata > Mammalia > Rodentia > Muridae > Uromys > Uromys caudimaculatus. The sequence goes on along the minus strand of JAPYYD010004093.1, from coordinate 4,056 downwards.
CTGAAAATGTGACAGATCATTCAAAACAATCGTGAATGGAAACAACTTGCCAGAAGTTTGCTTACAGATATATGCATATAACTAACTCGGTGCTCTGAAGGCAGGAAGCCAGTGGCTAGGAAAATATTTGGGATTAAATATTTACACACTTCTATGTAAAAAAAATAGACTTGAAGATATGCCTCATTTAACGGGATTTGCACTGATGCTTTTTAACCTGGGGCTTAGCATTTATAGTCTTTTCCTGAGGTATAAAAATATTATGGGTTAGGGTCAGTGAGCTGGCTCAGCAGGTTATGACACTTGCCACCAAGCCTGGTGGCCTGAGCTCGTCTTTGATGTCACATGTTGAATGAGAGAACTGACTTGACCTCCGACCTCAGCATGCTCAAAATGGTGCATTCACACACACACACACACACACACACACACACACACACACACACCATACACACACAAACATATACACATAGGCACACTCTCTCTCTTTCTCTCTCTCTCATACATGCATGTACACATACACACACACTCTCTCTACTCTCTCTCATATACATACACACACTCTCATACACACACAACCACACACATATACACACTCTCTCTCATACACACACATACACACACACTCTCTCATACACACACACTCTCTCATACACACACACATACACACATATATATACACACTCACACAATACTCACACACACAAACACATACACACACACACTCTCTCTCATACACACACACTCATACACAAACACATACACATATATACATACACATACAATACACACACACAAACACATACACACAGAGACTCACACAAACATACAAACACACAGGGACACACACAATTGCATGTACATACACTCTAAATGTTTTTAAGAATAAAAATATTACAATTTAAAGAAGTGACTTACTTAAACATGCAAATCTTTTGTGTTTCTTTAACATTAGATACAATTTTGAAGCAGAAAATAGGCTTTTTAACAATCGACATAATTTTTAGAAATAAGAATCCAGTAAATACCAGGCTTGTGCTATGAAAGACATAGCTAAGAAAGAAAAACATATATGAATGTAAGGCGAGAAACATACTAATCTTTTAAAATATTGATCAGATAATTAATGAAATTAATTAAATTATTGAATATAATCAGATGATAAATATTAAAGGTTTTTACATATACAGTTAAACCATGTATTATTAGTTTAGATTTTTTATGTTATAGAAAGTAATTCATTCATTAAATGGTTTTTGGAGTAAAACTATGCCACGGATGAAGACACAGATGAGCAATCTCAGCACTTGGGCAACTAACAAAGCAAGATCACAAATTTGAAGCAAGTCTAAGCTATACAACTAGATCTTATCTCAAAAGAAGGAGAAGAAAAAAATTAGCCAGGCATGATGGTACATGTCTTTAATCCCAGAACTCAAGAGGCAGGAGCCAGAAGAGCCAGCCTGGTCTACATAGTGAGTTCCAGGCTAACCAACGTTCCATAGTGAAACCTTATCTCAAGAAACCAAAAACAAACAAACAGACAAAATAACATCAAAAAAAACCATGCTACTTGATATTATGGATTTGCCAATATAATAACTCAAATTTGACAGTCAGTCGATACATATTTTTAAAATGTGATAAGGGCTGCCAAGTGGCTCAGCGAATAAAGGTGCCTGCTGCACACCTGACAACCTGAGTTCAACCCTGGCATGCATTCTGGGAGGAGAGAACTGATTCCTGAAAGTTGTTCTCTAACCTCCAAATGCCCTCTGTGCCAAACACAGGAACACACTCTATTGCTCGAGAGCACACATACACACACACACACACACACACACACACACACACACACACACACACCATAATGATCATCATAATAGTAATAATGACACTCTCAAAGTGCTGTACAAAACATTAGACAGGGCTCTGTCTGTAAAATGTAATTGAAGCCACACATCTGTGATCTGGAAAATCATAGACTCAAGACAAGTCTATGGTGCTGAACTGAAAGTCTACAATCTAAAGACCCACATACCGTGTCACATGCAAGAGACATAGATGTTGTTTCTTGGGATGCAATGCTTCATTGAATTAATACATCGAGAAGGGAGGAGAAAGAACACAGAAGTCCTCAAAGATCAAGAAAAGACCTTCAGAAGTCCTTGGATGGTACACAGAGCGGGACACTCCTGTGCTGACAAAAGGCGTAGAGGATGCTCATGGGAAGAACCCTCTATCACACTAAGGAGAAGGAAACTGCTCTTTCCATACAGCTGCACTGGAGGACTGTGGGAGAGCAGATGTTCTAACTTGCTTTCTGCAATAAACACCAGCTCCCAAAGCGAGTAGGGAGAGGAGAAGTTTTTATTTCACATTGCATTTAAGGAAGCCTAGGAAGTAGTAGCTCAAAGCAGGAACCTGGGACAGGAAATGAAGCAGAGGCTATGAAGAACACTGCTAACTGGCCTGCTTCCAGGAGCATGCTCAGCTACCTTTCGAATACTGCCCAGCTTGAGCTGCCTAAGGATAGTACCGCCCACAGTGGGCTGGGCCTTCCTCCATCAATTAGCAATCGAGAAAATGTCCCACAGACATGCCTACAGGTTAATGGGATAAAAGTTACTTTTTCAGTTAGCTTCCTTTCTCCCCAGATGTGTTACATTGACAGTTAATATTAGCCATCATAGAAGACAACCATACAGATTCAAAGTTCAGAACCAGAACAGTTGTAGGAACTGAAAGATACAATTCAATTAGCTAAATATAACCTGAGGTTATTTACACATTTGTATGCAAGTATTTTCTGAAAGTATACAATGTACCAGGGAATTCTTTATACAGTTGTAAGAGAACAATATTCAAGATGATCTTTCTATCCTCCAGAGGACTAGGAGACCATAATATTTATATTATGCATGGTATAGGCTGGGAGACAGGAGGTCCTGAGATTAAGGCACGTATGGATGATGCAATGATCTTATGACAAGTCGTTTTGTTCAGTCTCCCATCCCTGGCATACAAATACAAATATAGGTATTGGCATGAATTTATTTTTATAAATGCGGTTAAAGTTCATAGTCTGATGACTTGAAATAATAGAAATAATATAAACTATTTTGGCAGCCTGATTTCGTCAGTTGCTAACAGCTGTGAGGCCAGAGCTGTTAGCCCCCTGAAGAAGAAAGTCCCCTGCCTTCTGCTCTGTGAACAGCATCTCCAGGTCTCTACAATAGCCTCTTCCACAGTCTTTTTTTTTTTTTTTTTTTTTTTTATACTTTATTTACATTTCCAATGTTTCCGCTTTTCTAGGTCTCCTCTTTGGAAACCCCGATCCCCTGCCACTCCCCGCCTCTATGGGGGAATTCCACCTCCCACCCACCCGCCCACCCATTCCCATATTCCCACCTTGACATTCCCCTTTACTGGGGCCTCTAACACCCTCAGGCCCAAGGGGCTCTCCTCTCCCTGACGGCCAACGAGGCCATCCTCTGCCACATATGTGGTCCGAACCATGGGTCCCTCCATGTGTATTCTTTGATTGGTGGTCCAAACTCTATAACAACCTGGGAGGGGGGGCGACAGGAGTCAGGCCCCTTGACACTGTTAATCCCTCCATGGGGCTGCAAACTCCCTCAGCTCCTTCAGTCCTTTCTCCAACTCCTCCATCTGGGACCTCACTCTCAGTCCAGCTGTTACTGTAAAGTGAAACTTGGGCATTCTGAACTTTTGGGCTAATATCGACTTATCAGTGAGTACATACCATGTTCGTTCTTGTGTGACTGAGTTACCTCACTCAGGATGATATTTTCAAGTTCCATCCATTTGCCTGCAAATTTCATTAAGTCATTGTTTTTAATAGCTGAGTAGTACTCCACTGTGTAGATGTACCACATTTTCTGTATCCATTCTTCTGCTGAGGTACATCTGGGTTGTTTCCAGCTTCTGGCTATTATAAATATGGCTGCTATGAACATAGTGGAGCATGTGTCTTTATTACATGTTGGAGCATTTTCTGGGTATATGTCCAGGAGAGGTATAGCTGGGTTCTCA